>VIAB01003038.1:112621-127390 GCA_009801035.1 Oophaga pumilio | reverse complement strand
GAAGGTGTGTCCAAACTTTTGGTCTGTACTGTATGTATCTATTTAACTATCCATTTATAGATAGCGATCTAGCTACCATAGTTGTATAGGTAGATATAGTACTCACAATTAATGAGTACACCCCCTTTGAAAGGTAAGATTTTATCAATATCTCACTGAATACAAGAATATCCCAAATTTTTGACTGAGTTTCAAGTAACATTGTTTTAACCCATAACATGAAAGTAAGGTTAATAATATAACTTTCATTACAAAATCTTCAGTTTTACTCAGTTTAGTTGATGGAAGAATGTATACACCCCACATCAAAGACAGCTACAGCTAGTAATTTGTATGACTGCCATGATTCTTAAAGACATCAGTCTTCTAGACATGGAATGAACAAGTTGGCGATTTATTGCAACATCTATTTTTTTTTATTTTTCAAGAGTGACCTATTTTACAGGATGGCTGCTGGTTGGAGAGTCATGCTCAACTTGCCTCTTCAGAATTCCCCATAGGTGTCTGGTTGGATTCCTTTCTGGAGATATACTTGACCACTAAAACACTTTTCATCCTGTTGTTCAGAAAGTTAACAGTGTCCTCAGATGTGTGTTTTGGAACACTGTCATGTTGGAAAAGTGCACATCTACCAAGGATATGGAGTGATGGTGGTATCTTCTCTTTCAGTATAGAACAGTAAATCTGATTCATTGATTTCATCAAAGAAATGTAGCTCTCTGACACCAGGAACACACACGTAGCCCCACAAAAGTGGACTGCCATTACCATGTCTCACTGTAGGCACCCTGCATTTTTCTTTGTACTCCTCACCTTTGCAATGGTGAAACCCCTGATAACAGTGGTTCTGAAACCAAAGAATTTATATGAGAAAACACTCTTGTATGTAACAAGCTTTCTGCTTGTTGCCTGTTATCTGGAGCTGGTGAGCTCTGATCTTCATGCCGCTGGGTGTGAAAGTGAGGAATCAGGTCATTTAATTCTTCATTCCACTGAGAAGTTGAACTGAAACTGAACATATTGTTTCCTCGATAAAAGCTTTATCCATAGCTTGTTCATCCTTCTACTGTAAAACAAGGGGAGCTGTCCATTTTCCTTTTAGAGCCCTGTGTTGCTCCGGTTGCTGAAACACCCTTAACTGTTGGCCAGTTAATGTTTTCCACCTCCACAGAAGCTGCAGTAAGATTTTGTCTCAACTATTTTTTTAAAACACTCGAATCAACTGAGATACAAAGAATATTGTTTAACTCCATGGATTGTATCAAAAAGAACAAACTTATTAGATTTGAGGTGAATCTACGAAGTTGCTGATCAAGGTGGACACATGAACCCGATGCGTCGGCAGAGCAGGCTGTCAGGCAAGTGGTATGATGAGAACTTGAATAACTGCCATTGTGAACAGCAGACAATTTGGCAATGCAGGACATGCTAGATGTCACAGAAGCAGGAGAGCAGAAAAAAAAGATGGCAGGTCTGAAGCAGGCATATAGGTGTAGGTAATGTGAACAGTCTCCAATAACATTTCAGTATGTTCACACCAGGGAGTGGGTTAAATGGCAACAGGTACAGGTATTGTAAACAATAGTAGCTCAATGAGCATGTGGAAAACTTTGAGTTAGCCAGCTGGAGTAATGAAAGTTCACAGAAGACTGCAGAGACAACAGTAACCGAGGACTTAGATAAAGTAAGCGTTAAAACACATGTCAATAGGAGACAGTTCTGGTTTAAAGTACAGACCCAGGGGCTTGTCCAAATGGTCCTTAAAAGGCCTAGGGAGATGATGTCATGGAGGCGTACCAGGACAATTGTAAAACCTTTACAGCTCTTAATTCCACGCCTACCTAAAATTTTTGAACAGTACCATGTTTTTGTTAGCCAACAGTGCAAAGTAATTTATAATATTATTATTCATTTTTATAGCGCCATTTATTCCATGGCGCTTTACATGTGAGAGGGGCCGAGTATAGACAAGTACAGTAAATATGAGCAATACAGGACACACATAAGTACAGAAGGAGAGAGGACCCTGCCCGCAAAGGCTCACAATCGTATATTAATAAACTTTTGGGTTAACCTTTTTAATATATGTGTTTAAGAGGGCCAAAACTTTTCTAATGACCTCTTGTACCTTGAAGGTCGATTGTAATTCCTATTACATAGACCATTGTGACATTTTCATTTACAGAGTAATAGCAAAAGTTGAATAGCCTAAATGGAATTATAAATAGAAAAATCCTAAAAAGAGTTTTGGGGAAAAAATATATTGTTTTAGAAACATAAAAAAAAATGATGATAGAGCTACCCAAGGAAAATAACTGTTTCAAGCTAGTTCTATGAGTAGCATCAAATTTTAAAACATGTTAACCGATATAATCTGCTTATGGCATTGTAGATTGATGACAAGTTAGTAGTTGTGTTGGGATTAAGCTTCCATTCCACCTAACTGTAAACAGTCTCTATTTCTTATCATGCTTGAGTTTGATAATGACCTTGTATTTTTCAGTGGGAAGGAATTGGTTTGTCTTTGTTTCTTCACAATAAATACAGGGCTTGCTTAAAGCTGTAAATGTACATCATTAATTATCTGTCTTTTCGGTAGCTATGATACACGCTCCAGGCTTCCAATTGAACTACTTTTGTGTATTTAATAACTTCTTCTTCATGTTGGTTTCATTTTTTATATTGCAGCTAAATGCAAATTAAAAAGACAGGCAAGTATGTAATTAACTTTGCAGGAAAAGGGAACAAGAGAAGAAAAATTGAGAAATCCTTAGATGATTTGCAAATTAAGAGCTCACAGAAAAATTGAAAGCATCATTTTTTTTACCAGCTCCTAATATAATCACTTCAACATCAGTTAAACTCTATGCTCTTTTGAAAATGTGGATAGAATATTGCTAAATCAACAGGGTGTTGGTAAAAGGTTGAGAATGTTGAAATGCCAGTGTATTAGGTCTAGGAATGAGAAGAACAAGAATCATTATGGTAAATTGTACAATTTTCAATGATTGCATTAAATCACAATATCTCAAAGGAATACTTGATGGAAAATGTTACCATTGTAGTAATACCACTTTGCTAGTAGTGCAGTGTACTAAAAAGCTGTCATGACAAAAACTGCTATAATTTAAGCAATTGTAGTGTCACACCTTACATTTATCTCAATGATCACACAAATGATCATGTTATTACAGGGATTTTGATATTATATATAGCATAGGAAAATACAGGGTAATGCAGGGACAGCCACTGGGGAGTGGGGGCACCATTTATTGTTGACTATAAGGGTGACAACAGCATGGCTAAACAGCTATATCATAATAACAACACTATTTTGTATTGCCTTGTTTTTCTATGACACTTAACTACCAGTTGACAGAATATTCTTTGCATTGTATTGTTTTTATGCCCTATATTTTAATGTATATTTATTAAAATTGTATTAATATGCAGATACACCTAAATAAAATGGGAATGGTTGGTGATATCAACTTCCTGTTTGTGGCACATTAGTATATGGGAGGGGGAAAACTTTTCAAGATGGGAGGTGACCATGGTGGCCATTTTGAAGTTGGCCATTTTGGATCCAACGTTATTTTTTTCCAATGGGAAGAGGGTCATGTGACACATCAAACTTTTTGAGAATTTCACAAGAAAAACAATGGTGTGCTTAGTTTTAACATAACTTTATTCTTTTATAAGTTATTTACAAGTTTATGACCACTTATGAAATGTGCTCAAAGTGCTGCCCATTGTGTTGGATTGTCAATGCAACCCTCTACTTTCACTTTTGACACACTGATAGCAACACCACAGAAGAAATGCTAGCCCAGGCCTCCAGTATCTGTTGTTTCAGATGCTGCACATCTCATATCTTCACAGCATAGACAGTTGCTTTCAGATACGAGATGTGCTAGTATTTCTTCTGCTCATGACCCTCTTCCCATTGCAAAAAAATAAAGTTGGATCCAAAATGGCCAACTTCATAATGGCCACCATGGTCGCCACCCATCTTGAAAAGTTTTCCCCCTCCCATACACTAATGTGCCACAAACAGAAAGTTGATATCACCAACAATTCCCATTTTATTTAGGTGTATCCATATAATTGGCCCACCCTGTAGTTATACTGTAGTTATACATAGTCTGCACTTAAATATCTCAAGTATTGATATAGCTCATTTAGTGAATCTATATTAATATTATTTTTTGAGGTTTATATAGCGCTATCATATTCCATAGCACTATAGAGATATCATCACTGTCCCCACTGGGGCTCACAATCCTAATTCCATATTAGCATGTCTTTGAATTGTGTTAGGAAACCCGAAGGAAACCCACTAAAACATATTAAGGGTATGATCATTTCCTGATCAATTTGGCATGCGGCAGTTTCTTGAAAGTTTTTCCCATGGTTTTTGGAATGTCTTTTTTTACAGTTACTATTCAGAGAAATTTAATTGTTAGCAATCAAGGGTGTTATGAATTGGACTAAGGGCCATGGCAAGGGAATGGGGGAGGAGGTGGAAAGAAACTACGAGCACTTTAATCCTGGGTGAAAAAATTGTATCCGAGTTAGTTTAAAAAAATACAGAAAGAAACAGTTAATTTCTGTAATATTGTGGTTGTTTATCATAATTTACACATTTCAAAATGTTTTTTTTTATGCCTTGGTACAATTATTTTAATGTACCAAACACCAAGTGTTATGAGGACGGTTGCAACAACTTTATTAATTAATGGAATGCAACCGAACCCGGGGTACGCGGTGCAGCCTGAGAGACTGCGGCCGAACACCCCTAGCGTACGAGGGTGAAACTGACAACAAAATATTAGATCTTGCCTGTGTTACTTCACACTAGGCAAGACAAGGATTTGCACTATCTCCATTGACAACACGGCAGATGTGCTTCAAACTGGCGTAGACGTAGCTCTATTGACTGCTCAGAAGCCACACACCAGCAGTTAGGAAGTGAGTGCGACTAACGCCAAGCGCACGTGCTATCAGCCGGTGCGCGACCGGACTGCAAAGCAACTCTCCTTCCAGATAACAGGCGATGCACAGGTTACATGCCCCACAGTCTGCTCAGGGTGTATAGCTTCCCCTTTGTCTGAGCCAGACTGCACCACGATCATTACCTGCCTAGCATCTACTAACCTGCCTGAGTAACCTGTGCTCATTAGCCGAGCTAACTCTGGCATCGGCACGTCACGGAGAGCGAAACTAGAGAGTACGTGGAGCACATACTGACAAGCGTCCACACACGAACACGACCCCTATGGTATGATCTGACCTCGTCGCCATGCTTGCGGTCGAGCTATTTAAAGACTAAGCCCTGCCCCAAGCCACATCGCTGATGATGTCACCTGTGGCCAATCAGGCGGTGCCAGGTCACCGGCTCAGCTGACACCAAATCACCAACCACGGTCCGCCACGTCTTGGGCATGCTCAGTGCAGGAAATCCTGGACTTAGGCTGTAACAGCCCTGTTCCCTTCTGTAACCTATGTTTAAAGTTACTAGGAACAATGACCCTAGAGACAGCTTGTCCTTCCGTGTACTAGCTAGGCGTTGGGACCGACGGCGAAGCTGAGCAGCATCTGCCCTGGCTGGACCAGAATGTGAGACCACAGAATCCACTGATGACGCTGATCCAACTTCAGATCCAGCAGACGCCCGACACCTAACATTATCACCCCCTCTAACATCCCACCCACCTGACGCTCATATTCCTCAATGAGCAGGGGGGTGTGAATATGATCCACAGGTTACCAAGATCAGTCCTCAGAACCACGATCCCTACAGTGTACCAGATAAAACTTTTTCCCATGAACCATCTTAGACCCCACAATCGCCTGTACCTCGAAATCATCACCCCTGGTGTCAGAAGCAAGTTGGGGTTCCGAGAATTTCGCCAGGCAAACTGGTTTAAGGAGCGACACATGGAAAGTGTCGTGAATCTTCATGTGCCAGGGGAAATGTAGACGGTACACTATGGGGTTTACTTGGGCCAAAATTTTGAAAGGACCAATAAAATGGTTGGCAAACTTAGCCGATTCCCCACGTCCTCTGATATTGCGAGCCAGACCCTGTCGCCCGGAGAGAATATGGGAGCTGGACGGCTATGAGTGTCAGCCGACTGTCTCATCCAATTCTTGGAGGCCAGTATAGCATCTTGCGTATGGTCCCAGACGTCCCGCACCTACAGAGCCCAATCTCTGACCCCAGGCTCCCCAGAGCTAACGGGCATAGGAACCGGAACACGCGGGTGCTGGCCATTATTCAAAAGAAATGCAGTCTGACCTGTGTAATCTGCCACTGCATTGTTTAGAACAAACTCTGCCCAAGGAAGCAATATCGCCCAATCTTTATGGTTGGCAGAAATGAAATGGTGCAAGTATGTCACAAGCGTCTGGTTAGTGTTTTCCACCAGGCCATTGGTCTCTGGTTGATAGGCAGTAGAAAGATTTAGTTCAATACTAAGCAAGTTACACAATTCTCTCCAGAACCGGGAGGTGAACTGTGGGCCCGATCACAGACAATCCTATCAGGCATTCCGTGAAGATGGAAAACGTGATGAATAAACAGTGATGCCAGAACCCGGGAAGAAGGCACCCTAGGAAGAGGTACCAGGTGTACCATCTTAGAAAAATGGTCAGAAATCACCCATATAGTCGTATTGCCCCGGGACTTAGGTAATTCAACAATGAAATCCATCCCAACCAGCTCCCAAGGTCTATATGCGACGGGTAACAAATGAAGAAGACCAGCCAGTCTCTGATGGGACGATTTATTTCTCACACAGGAGATGCATGCTTGTACATATTCCTTAACGTCCTAGGGTAACCGAGGCCACCAATACAACCATTGGAGAAACTCAGTGGTACGTTTGACTCCAAAATGACCTCCGATCTTAGAGGCATGTGCCCAAGAGAGCACCTCATTTTGTAAATTAGGAGGAACAAACGTCTTACCAGGTGGAACCTGGCCTAAAGTCACTGGTGCCACCATCCGCATACTCCCAGGAGGAACGATAAGTCTGGGCTCATCATCGTCCTCAGTTGTATCCATAGATAAAGTGTCCGCTCGAGGATTCTTTTCCTCTTTTAAAAAGTGAATGGAAAAATTGAATCAGGAAAAGAAAAGAGACCATCGAGCCTGCCTCGGGTTAAGACGCTGCGGCGTCTGTAGATACGAGAGATTCTTATGGTCGGAATATACCACTAAAGGATGTTTAGCTCCTTCCAAGAGATATCTCCACTCCGAAAAAGCCAACTTTATAGCAAGTAATTCTTTGTCCCCAATCGTGTAATTCCTCTCCGCTGGAGAAAAGGTCTTGGAGAAGAAGAAATATGGTCTTCTCCGACCCTGCCCATTCTTTTGAGAAAGAACCGCTCCTGCCTCTTACAGAAGAGGCATCGACCTCCATGAAAAATGGCTTGTCAACATCCGGGCGATGGAGGATGGGATCTTTAGAAATATAAGATGTAATCTCCCGGAATGCCTCGGATCTCTCCTTAGACCAATTCTTAGGATTGGCACCTTTCTTGGTTAAAGCGGCCAAAGGAGCCACCAGTGTGGAAAAATAAGGTATGAACTGCCGGTAGTAGTTGATAAACCCCATGAAGCGCTGTATCGCCTTAAGAGAATGAGACTCCTGCCAATTCTGTGCAGCTACCAACTTTTGTGGGTCCATGGCCAAGCCCTTACTGGATACGATGTACCCCAGGAACTGTAGAGACTCCCGTTCGAACTGGCATTTCTCCAGCTTACAATACAGAGAATTTGCGCGCAAACGTTCGAAAACTCTGCAAACATCCTCTCCATGTGTGGAGAGGTCCGGGGAAAATATCAGGATATCATCAAGATATAATACCACCGAAGATAGCAGCAAATCATGAAAGATGTCGTTGACAAAATCCTGAAAAACAGCGGGAGCATTGCATAACCCGTAGGGCATGACGAGATACTCGTAGTGACCATCACGAGTGTTAAAAACTGTTTTCCACTCGTCACCCTCACGGATTCGTATGAGATTATATGCCACTCGCAGGTCCAATTTTGTGAAGATGTTAGCCCCTCGCAACCTGTCAAATAATTCAGAAATAAGGGGTAGAGGGTATTTATTTTTGATAGTGATGGCATTTAATCCTCTGTAATCAATGCAGGGACGCAGATCACCCTCTTTCTTCTGGACGAAGAAAAAACCCGCTCCAGCAGGAGAGACCGATTTTCTGATAAAACCCCGGGCCAGGGTCTCCTTGATATAATCTGACATGGCCTGGGTCTCGGGGACAGACGGGATAAACCCTAATGTGAGGAGGCTCCGAGCCGGGGACCAAATCAATTGGACAGTCATACGGTCGATGAAGAGGCAAAGTTTCTGCAGACTTTTTGGAAAAGACATCCACAAAGCTCCGATAATGCTCAGGAAGAGCGACTAAGTCGATAGGCAGCTCTGAGACTACCCTCCGGGTCGAGGCAACCATGCACTGAGAAGCACAATTCTCACCCCAGGAATAAATTCCCCCTGTGTTCCAGTTAATGTGTGGATTGTGACAACGTAGCCATGGAAGGCCCAATAGCACCTCATCCAATCCACCGGGAATAATAAGAAAAGAGATATCCTCCTGGTGACCCTGAGGAAATGACATGGTGAGGGGAATAGACTGGTGAGTGATTTGCGTGTCTAACAGTGAACCGTTGACTACCCTAAGGTTCATTGGTTTGGGCAGTAACTCCATAGGAATGGCGTGTCTCTGGGCAAAGGTTAACGATAAAAAATTGCCATCGGCCCCAGATTCCACCCACGCCTTGGCAGAGACCGCGGTTGCTCTGAAGAGCAACGTCACCTCATATACTGGTTTGGAGGTAGAAGTCCCTGAATCTAACACACCTCCTCCAACGGTGGTTAGACACTCTCGTTCTCCTGACCGCTTGGAACCCTTATTACTGGAGTACTCCAAGAGATGTGTAGGACGGAAATGAGGAGACCTATTCCTAGTCCGGGATATATCCATAGGCTCAAGTTCCATATCGGGAACTGCGGGTTTGGAAATAGATCTAGAGAACGAAGGCACCAACCGAAACCGAGGTTTAAAGACCTCCAGCTCCAACTTGCGTTCTGAATGACGCAAAGAGGTTGGAATCTCCCTGGTAGCTAGAGCATCTTTTATATGCCCAGCCAGACCCTTCCAGAACACTGGGATTAGCGACGTCTCAGACCAATCCAATTCAGCCCCTAAGGTTTCAAACTGGATGGCATAGTGGCTGGCGGAGGCCGAACCCTGTACCAACGCAAGAAGCTTAAGAGCCGTATCATGCGTGACCTGAGGACCAGCGAAAACACTTTTATGGTTCTAATAAAGAGACCCGCATTAGCCAATACCAGTTCATTCCGCTCCCACAGAGGAGTAGCCCACTCCAAGGCCTTGTGGGAAAGTAATGATATGACAAAACCCACTTTAGCCCTTTCGGAGGGGAACCGTGCCTCCATAATTTCTAACTTAATTGAGCACAGATTAATAAACCCTCTGCAGGATCTGCTGTCACCAGAAAATTTCTTTGGGAGAGCAAAACGGTGTAATGGAGCTGTAGCAGCTGCAGCAGCATTCACCGCAGCAGTGTGTACGAGACTTGCAGCTTGTGAGGCTGCCTGAGTAGCTACCGCAGTGAGATCAGCAACTGGAGCGGCCTGCTCCAGAGTCCTAAGTCTGGCCTCTAGTTGCTGAATGCAGCGCTGCAGCTGCTGGTTGTCAGCCATGTTCGGCTAGACCCTGGCAGTCAGATACTGTTATGACGATGGTTGCAACAACTTTATTAAATAATGGAATGCAACCGAACCCGGGGTCCGAGGTGCAGCCTGAGAGACTGCGGCCGAACACCCCTTGAGTACGAGGGTGAAACTGACAACAAAATATTAGATCTTGTCTGTGTTACTTCACACTAGGCAAGACAAGGATTCGCACTATCTCCGTTGATAACACGGAAGATGTGCTGCAAACTGATGTAGATGTAGCTCTGTTGACTGCACAGAAGCCACACACCAGCCGTTAGGAAGTGAGTGCGACTAACGCCAAGCACACGTGCTGCCAGCAGGTGCGCAACCGGACTGCGAAGCAACTCTCCTTCCAGATAGCTGGCGATGCACAGGTTACGCACCCCGCAGTCTACTCAGGGTGTGTAGCTTCCACTTTGTTGGAGCCAGACTGCACCACGATCATTACCTGCCTAGCATCTACTAACCTGCCTAAGTGACCTGTGCTAATTAGCCGAGCTAACTCTTGCATCGGCAGGTCACGGAGAGCAAAACTAGAGAGCACATGGAGCACATACTGACAAGCTTCCACACACGAACACGACCCCTATGGTATGATCTGACCGCGTCGCCATGCTTGCGGTCGAGTTATTTAAAGACTAAGCCCTGCTCCAAGCCACATCACTGATGACGTCACCCATGGCCAATCAGGCGGTGCCAGGTCACCGGATCAGCTGACACCAAATCACCAACCACGGTCCGCCTCGTCTTGGGCATGCTCAGTGCAGGAAATCCTGGACTTAGGCTGTAACAGCCCTGTTCCCTTCTGTAACCTATGTTTAAAGCTACTAGGAACAATGACCCTAGAGACAGCTTGTCCTTCCATGTAGTAGCTAGGCGTTGTGACTGACGGCGAAGCTGAGCAGCATCTGCCCTGGCTGGACCAGAATGTGAGACCACAGAATCCACTGATGACGCTGATCCAACTTCAGATCCAGCAGACGCCCGACACCTAACATTATCACCCCCTCTAACATCCCCCCCACCTGACGCTCATATTCCTCAATGAGCAGGGCGGTGTGAATATGGTCCACAGGTTCCCAAGAACAGTCCTCAGAACCACGATCCCTACTGTGTACCAGATAAAACTTTTTACCACGAACCATCTTAGACCCCACAATCGCCTGTACCTCGAAATCATCACCCCTGGTGTCAGAAGCAAGTTGAGGTTCCAAGAATTTTGCCATGCAAACTGGTTTAAGGAGCGACACATGGAAAGTGTCGTGAATCTTCATGTGCCAGGGGAAATGTAGACGGTACACTACGAGGTTTACTTGGGCCAAAATTTTGAAAGGACCAATAAAATGGTCAGCAAACTTAGCCGATTCCCCGCGTCCTCTGATATTTCGAGCCAGAGCCTGTCGCCCGGAGAGAATACGGGAGCTGGACAGCTATGAGTGTCAGCCGACTGTCTCATCCAATTCTTGGAGGCCAGTATAGCATCTTGCGTATGGTCCCAGACGTCCCGCACCTACAGAGCCCAATCTCTGACCCCAGGCTCCCCAGAGCTAACGGGCATAGGAACCGGAACACGCGGGTGCTGGCTATTATTCAAAAGAAATGGAGTCTGACCTGTGTAATCTGCCACTGCATTGTTTAGAACAAACTCTGCCCAAGGAAGCAATATCGCCCAATCTTTATGGTTGGTAGAAATGAAATGGTGCAAGTATGTCACAAGCGTCTGGTTAGTGCGTGCCACCAGGCCATTGTTCTCCGGTTGATAGGCAGTAGAAAGATTTAGTTCAATACTAAGCAAGTTACACAATTCTCTCCAGAACCGGGAGGTGAACTGTGGGCCCCGATCACAGACAATCCTATCAGGCATTCCGTGAAGATGGAAAACGTGATGAATAAACAGTGATGCCAGAACCCGGAAGAAGGCACCCTAGGAAGAGGTACCAGGTGTACCATCTTAGAAAAATGGTCAGAAATCACCCATATAGTCGTATTGCCCCGGGACTTAGGTAATTCAACAATGAAATCCATCCCAACCAGCTCCCAAGGTCTATCTGCCACGGGTAACAGATGAAGAAGACCAGCCGGTCTCTGATGGGACGATTTATTTCTCACACAGGAGATGCATGCTTGTACATATTCCTTAACGTCCTAGGGTAACCGAGGCCACCAATACGACCATTGGAGAAACTCAGTGGTACGTTTGACTCCAAAATGACCTCCGATCTTAGAGGCATGTGCCCAAGAGAGCACCTCATTTTGTAAATTAGGAGGAACAAACGTCTTCCCAGGTGGAACCTGTTCTAAAGTCACTGGTGCCACCGTCTGCATACTCCCAGGAGGAACGATAAGTCTGGGCTCGTCATCGTCCTCAGTTGTATCCATAGATAAAGTGTTCGCCCGAGGATTCTTTTCCTCTTTTAAAAAATGAATGGAAAAATTGAATCAGGAAAAGAAAAGAGACCATCGAGCCTGCCTCGGGTTAAGATGCTGCGGCGCCTGTAGATACGAGAGATTCTTATGGTCAGAATATACCACTAAAGGATGTTTAGCTCCTTCCAAGAGATATCTCCACTCCGAAAAAGCCAACTTTATAGCAAGTAATTCTTTGTCCCCAATCGTGTAATTCCTCTCCGCTGGAGAAAAGGTCTTGGAGAAGAAGAAATATGGTCTTCTCTGACCCTGCCCATTCTTTTGAGAAAGAACCGCTCCTGCCTCTTACAGAAGAGGCATCGACCTCCATGAAAAATGGCTTGTCAACATCCGGGCGATGGAGGATGGGAGCTTTAGAAATATAAGATGTAATCTCCCGGAATGCCTCGGATCTCTCCTTAGACCAATTCTTAGGATTGGCACCTTTCTTGGTTAAAGCGGCCAAAGGAGCCACCAGTGTGGAAAAATAAGGTATGAACTGCCGGTAGTAGTTGATAAACCCCATGAAGCGCTGTACCGCCTTAAGAGAATGGTACTCCTGCCAATTCTGTGCAGCTACCAACTTTTGTGGGTCCATGGCCAAGCCCTTACTGGATACGATGTACCCCAGGAACTGTAGAGACTCCCGTTCGAACTGGCATTTCTCCAGCTTACAATACAGAGAATTTGCGCGCAAACGTTCGAAAACTCTGCAAACATCCTCTCTACGTGTGGAGAGGACCGGGGAAAATATCAGGATATCATCAAGATATAATACCACCGAAGATAGCAGCAAATCACGAAAGATGTCGTTGACAAAATCCTGAAAAACAGCGGGAGCATTGCATAACCCGTAGGGCATGACGAGATACTCGTAGTGACCATCATGATTGTTAAAAACTGTTTTCCACTCGTCACCCTCATGGATTCGTATGAGATTATATGCCACTCGCAGGTCCAATTTTGTGAAGATGTTAGCCCCTCGCAACCTGTCAAATAATTCAGAAATAAGGGGTAGAGGGTATTTATTTTTGATAGTGATGGCATTTAATCCTCTGTAATCAATGCAGGGACACAGATCACCCTCTTTCTTCTGGACGAAGAAAAAACCTGCTCCAGCAGGAGAGACCGATTTTCTGATAAACCCCTGGGCCAGGGTCTCCTTGATATAATCTGACATGGCCTGGGTCTCGGGGACAGACGGGATAAACCCTAATGTGAGGAGGCACCGAGCTGGGGACCAAATCAATTGGACAGTCATACGGTCGATGAGGAGGCAAAGTTTCTGCAGACTTTTTGGAAAAGACATCCACAAAGCTCCGATAATGCTCAGGAAGAGCGACTAAGTCGATAGGCGGCTCTGAGACTACCCTCCGGGTCGAGGCAACCATACACTGAGAAGCACAATTCTCACCCCAGGAATAAATTCCCCCTGTGTTCCAGTTAATGTGTGGATTGTGACAACGTAGCCATGGAAGGCCCAATAGCACCTCATCCAATCCACCGGGAATAATAAGAAAAGAGATATCCTCCTGGTGACCCTGAGGAAATGACATGGTGAGGGGAATAGACTGGTGAGTGATTTGCGTGTCTAACAGTGAACCGTTGACTACCCTAATGTTCATTGGTTTGGGCAGTAACTCCATAGGAATGGCGTGTCTCTGGGCAAAGGTTAACGATAAAAAATTGCCATCGGCCCCAGAGTCCACCTACACCTTGGCAGAGACCGCGGTTGCTCTGAAGAGCAACGTCACCTCATATACTGGTTTGGAGGTAGAAGTCCCTGAATCTAACACACCTCCTCCAACGGTGGTTAGACACTCTCGTTCTCCTGACCGCTTGGAACCCTTATTACTGGAGTACTCCAAGAGATGTGTAGGACGGAAATGAGGAGACCTATTCCTAGTCCGGGATATATCCATAGGCTCAGGTTTCATATCGGGAACTGCGGGTTTGGAAATAGGTCTAGAGAACGAAGGCACCAACCGAAACCGAGGTTTAGAGACCTCCAGCTCCAACTTTCATTCTGAATGATGCAAATCTATTCGGTTGGCGAGAGTAATTAACTCTTCCAGAGAGGTTGGAATCTCCCTGGTAGCTAGAGCATCTTTTATATGCCCAGCCAGACCCTTCCAGAACACCGGGATTAGCGACGTCTCAGACCAATCCAATTCAGCCGCTAAGGTTCTAAACTGGATGGCATAGTGGCTGGCGGAGGCCGAACCCTGTACCAACGCAAGAAGCTTAAGAGCCATATCATGCGTGACCTGAGGACCAGCGAAAACACTTTTATGGTTCTAATAAAGAGACCCGCATTAGCCACTACCAGTTCATTCCGCTCCCACAGAGGAGTAGGCCACTCCAAGGCCTTGTGGGAATGTAATGATATGACAAAACCCACTTTAGCCCTTTCGGAGGGCAACCGTGCCTCCATCATTTCTAACTGAATTGAGCACAGATTAATAAACCCTCTGCAGGATCTCCTGTCACCAGAAAATTTCTCCGGGAGAGCAAAACGGGGTAATGGAGCTGTAGCAGCTGCAGCGGCATTCACCGCAGCAGTGTGTACGAGACTTGCAGCTTGTGA
>VIAB01003038.1:87457-102710 GCA_009801035.1 Oophaga pumilio | reverse complement strand
ATTAAGCTGCAAAATGGCTCTGTCACTAAGGGGTTAAACCTACTGTGTTTAAGAAAAATTATACACATGGCAACCTATTTATAAGTATACATTAAAATACTGACTCCATGTAAAATATACTTTGAAGATATGTTCAATTATATTATCATATTCCTGAAGCTACTTACCTGTTAATATAGTCACATTTACACTGAAATGCTGTCAAGTGTCAATTTTTAGGACAGAATTAAATATAGTGATTAAGCCAAGGTCAGAACAAGGGCATGTGATTTTCTTTATGACTCTTATATTTCATTTTGAGATTCACAGTGACCTAAAGCAAATCGTCTTTCTAACATTTAATGATTGAATAGAACATAATCACTCACCTATTATGTGACTGTGTCTTTTTCAGTAACTTTTCAGTTGAATGTATTTTATTCCTATTTTTCTATTTTCTATTCAGTTGGAACAATTTGGTGTCTATACTATGACTTATCTGTTATAATAAACCAAACCTTAATCACCTATAAAACCAAACCAGCCTCAGTTCATGGCCTGCCCACCTCTTCTCCATGCTGGTTTTCATGTTAAAGAAGCAATCCTCCCATCCAAGTTTTTATACACTTAATATATTGCAGTCATCATATGATATTTCACATTGTACGTACAACTGCTCATTTTGCCTTTCTACCCAGTTAATCTTTCTCTTTTCTCTGCTCTATGTAGAAACAGGAAGTCTCTTGTCGATGCATAAATTATTCCCCTCATCAACTGCTGATCCAGCTGCTCTGTTCCTTCCCATGACATATGCAAATTGCCTCTTCAAACAAAGAGGACTTGTACTCTATAGCGCCACCTATTGGAAGTAGCGATCCTACAAGTCACAATCAACCCTCCAACGAGTCTTGTAAGATGACTTAGGATAAAAGCCAAATCAATATCTCCATTTGCAGACACGGTGTTTCAGACTATTGGTCCTCGTCAGTGCAAAGTAGGGGAGATCTGATTTGACTAGATGAGAGGCTCTGGACTGGGGTCTAAGGGGTAAGGTTTCTCCTTGTGGAGAGTGACATACCAGCTCTGGCATGTCGAGGTAAGGAGGCTTATTTGCCGTGCAATGCTCCTCTGGGAAATTTAATATGCATTACAAGACTCGTTGGAGGGTGGATTGTGACTTGTAGGATCGGTACTTCCAATAGGTGGCGCTATAGATTTCAAGTCTTCTTTGTTTGAAGAGGCACTTCCCATGACTGTGACTTATGACTATCGTTAGTGCATAAAAAAAGATATAACATATAAAATGTAAAATAGTCTCAAGATTGGTTGTCCACCCTTGTAAATGTTGTAAATGTTGACTGGGCAGTATCAGTATGGTGAGCAAAGGAAATTTAGACTACAAGCCCTACTTGGGTAAGTGAGTGATGATAATGTCTGAATAGCGCTGTGGATTGTGCTGTCACAATATAAATAATAGATAAATAAAATAGACAGTACAGTTTAAAAATGTTATGTACCCTAGCAGAATATCTTCAAGCTAACTTCAGTCAGATTAGGAAAAAAATGATGTTCTTTTTTTAATGTTTCATATCCCATTGATAAAAAAAAGTAATGCCTCTGGCAAATTTTTTCTTTTTTGTCTGGCCTAGCGGGAGCAAGGGGAAGGAGCTTTTAATATTTGCCAATAAACAGCCAGTAACAGAGGAAATAAAAGGAAATTCAGTAAACATCAAAAACACAAAACAGGTGTCTCAGTTGCGACATGTTCTATCGCGTCTCTCATATTGCACAGATTGCTGCGTACGGCTTTATTTACTGAAAATAGAGAACGATACGGAAAAGTGAATATGTTCTGCATAGAAACTTGTTTGCTGTGTTTTTCTTTCCTATAATTTTTTAACACTTTCATGACCTGGTGATTTTTTGTTTTTGCGCTCTTATATTTTTTTTTCTCCTGTTCTTTCAAGAGCCATGACTTTAATTTTCTATGTGTAAGAGGCCTTGTTTTTTTGGAGAACGATGTTGAAGTTTTAAATGACACTATTCATTTTAACATACAGTGGGAAAAATAATTTTTATCGTAACTGTACTTCAACTGTCAGAGACAGAATCTAAAAATAAAAAAGCAGAAAACCACATTGTATGATTTTTAAATAATTAAATTGCATTTATTGCATGAAGTTAGTATTTGATCACCTACCAACCAGCAAGAATTCTGGCCCTCACAGAAATGTTCTTTTTCTTTAAGAAGCCATCCTATTCTGCACTCATTACCTGTATTAACTACACTTGTTTGAACTCGTTACCTGTATAAAAGACGCCTGTCCACACACACAATCAACCATACTCCAACCTCTCCACCATGGCCAAGACCAAAGAAGTGTTTAAGGAAACCAGAGACAAAATTGTAAACCTACATGAGGCTGGGAGGGGCTATAGGTTAATAGGCAAAAACCAATATACCAGACCAGCACCTACAGATAATTATGCTAAATAGCAAACAGAGGTGCAGGGATGTATGGAAAAGGTTAAAACATGGTGTACATACATATGAAAAAACAAAGGAATTGGTGTTTTGTGCTGTAATTTTTCTTTTCTCTATTGTGATGGTTTAGCCTCTGGGGATTCGCTCTGTGCTCCTAGTGTAGATTTACCTTTGGAAACATTTTTTTTGCATTTACATTATTTGCACAGGTATACTTGTTAGCACAATGCACTTGCACTTTTTGAACAGACAATTACGTATTCAGCCTGTGGTTTTTCTTTACCTGTCTGTTAACCGTGGTTCCATTTTTGTTTTACCACTGTCATTTCTTTGTTTTTCATATGTATGTATACCATGTTTTATTGTTAACTCAATAAAGTTTTTTACTTTTAGTATGTTGATTTTTGAGTTGTGCTCTTTCTTTATATGATTTTCAAGATAATAGGCAAGCAGCTTGGTGAGAAGGCAACAACTTCTGGCACAATTATTAGAAAATGGAAGAAACACAAGATGACTGTCAATTTTCCTCGGTCTGGGGCTCCATGTAAGATCTAGCCTGATGGAGTAAGGATTATTCAGATATAGATCAGGAATAAGCCCAGAAATACATGGAAGGACCTGGTCAATTACCTGAAGAGAGCTGGGACCACAGTCTCAAACATTATTGTTGGTAACATACTACGCCGTCATGGATTAAAATCCTGCAGGGCATACAAGGTCCCCCTGCTCATGCCAGCACATGCCCAGGCACGTTTGAACTTCGCCAGTGACCATCTGGATGATCCAGAGGAGATATGGGAGAAGTTCATGTGGTCAGGTGAGACCAAAATAGGACTTTATGGTATCAACTCCACTCACCGTGCTTGGAGGAAGAAGTATGAGTACAACCCCGTCCCAACTGAGAAGAATGGTGGAGGAAACGTCATACTTTGGTGCTTTTCTGCAAAGGGGGACAGGAAGACCGCACCATATTGAAAGTAGGATGGATGGGGCCATGTATCGCAAAATTTTGGCCAAAAACCTCTTTCCCTCAGTAAGAGCATTGAAGATGGGTTGTGTCTGGGTCTTCCAACATGACAATGACCCAAAACATACAGCCAGGGCAACTAAGGAGTGGCTCCGTTAAGAAGCATTTGATGGTCCTGGAGTGACCTAGTCAGTCTGCAGCTCTGAACCTAACAGATAATATTTGAAGAGCTGAATCTCATTATTTCCCAGCGACAGCCCCAAAACCTGAACAATCTAGATTACATCTGTATGGATAGGTGGACCAAAATGCCTGCGGCAGTGTGTGCAAACTTGGTCAAGAACTACAAGAAACGTCTGACCTCTGTAATTGCAAACAAAGGTTTCTGTACCAAATATTAAGTTGTATTTTTCTATTGTATCAAATACTTATTTAATGCAATAAAATGCAAATCAATTATGTAAAAATCATACAATGTCATTTTCTGGATTTTGTATAAATCTGTCTCACAGTAGAAGCATACCTACAGTAAAAATTACAGACCTCAACATTCCTTGTAGGTGGGAAAACTTGCAAAATCAGCAGTGTATCAAATTCTTATTTTTCCCCACTGTATAACATACTGAAAAATGGGGTAAAAATCTGAGTGGGGTGAAATAGTGAAAATATTAAATGCTATAATACTATTTTTTTATGGTTTTGAATTTACGGAATTCATTGTGCTGTAAAAGTGACCTAGAAATATAATTTTCCTGGTCAACATAATTATGATGATAATAAATGTAAACCTTTGTTTTAGATATCTTAGTGATTAAAAATATAATGAACGTTGTAAAAAAAAATAATGTATTTGTGTCACCATTGTCTGAGACCCAATGTTGTATTTTTCCGCGTCGTATCATAGGGGGGCTGATGGGAGACGGCTTGCGAGCAAAATGTTTACATGTCATTGTCAGGAATTAACAGATTAAACGATGAAACAGCTGTAATCGGAGCTAGTTTAGAGCACTGCTGTTACAGGCAGATGGTGGCTGTGTAACACAGCTAGCGTCTGTCAGCTGTAGAGCGGGCTTAGCTTCTGAGCCTACTGAATACACCAGGCATGTGACCTGTGAATTGAAATGTACATCACATGTCATTAAAGGGTTAAAATAATTAAAACACACTTAAAAAAGAGAAGTGATATAAAAGGTACAAAGAAACAACTTTATTCAGTAAACTAAAAGTAATGAGAAAATATGAACTATGTATGAAAATAGTATGGGTAAATCTTATAATGTCCACATATAGTACTAGGGGGTGCTTACGTTGCGAGGTAAATACTAGTGTTCTTTTTTATTTTATCAGCAGTCTTACCTACAGATGCCTTTTTGTGTTTATGTGGTTTTAGTGTGGTAGGGCATTTATGTATACTGTGTAATATTGCTTGTGTATGCCTAGTAACCAAGACCGATGTTTGTTTTCCAGAGTTTATATTCAGTCACTGCTGCTTTATAACACAATTCATAGACAAGGAACAACCTGCAGTGATGTTGTAATGCGAATGACCCATGATTACATATAGAGAAGAAAAACTATTAATCATGTCACCTATTTTCTGTATTGTTTTGCTGATGGTAATTCTAGGTCTTTGGAGAAGATATTAACTGGTTCAGGATCGGGACATTTGTCTCTGTCATGACCGGGCACATTTTGGGATATTTTCGTACATTTGGTTTAAAGACCTTTTTAATCTGATATTCAAATTATTTTTACTTCTTTTTTTTATACGTGGGACATAATTTTTATATTCATTTTAATTTTTGCTTTATGCTGAAGTTATAAAAACAACAAAAATGTCTGTTTTTCTCATTATTTTATGACCAGAAAAGAACAACAAAATTAATTGAAAATTGCTGCAACATATATTTTTAGATATCAGACACTTAGGGTATGTTCACATGTATGCATTTTTGGTGTGTTTTTTATGCGGTTTTTTATGCAAATCTTAGCTGCATTTATCTCATGCACACAGCTTGTTTTTTCGGGCGTACATTTACGCTGATGTCAGACTACCCTCCCTTTGATGTGGGCTCCGGGGATGAGTCCACATCTTTTCTGACATGTGCCCGGTATAGCCGCGGGTGAAATTGCGATCCACCCACGGCTATTAACCCGTTAAATGCCACTGACAGCGGTATTTAACGAGCACTTCTGGCAATCGCGCCGGAAATCCTCCCACCGATGATCCATATCACATGATTGCTTGTCACCGGTGGGTTGACATGACAACTGGAGGTCTCATAGAGACGTCTATGGTTGTCACTGCCGGCTTGCTGTGAGCTCCTTCAGTAGTCAGTGCTCATAGCAAGTGAGTAATTCTACTACATAGAGGTGAAATAATCATCACCTCTATGTAGCGGAGCCGATCGGGTTATGCCAGCTTCTAGTCTTCCACGGAGACTATTGAAGCATGCCAAAAGTAGAAAAAAGTTTTAAAAGTATAAAAAAATAAAAAATATAAATGTTCAAATCATCCCCTTTTCACCCCATTCAAAATAAAACAAAAAAAAAAATCAAACATACCCATATTTGGTATCGCCACGTTCAGAAGCGCCCCATCTAGCAATAAAAAAAGGATTAACTTGATCGCTAAACAGATTAGAGAGAAAGTCAAAACGCCAGAATTACGTTTTTTTGATCGCCGTGACATTGCAGTAAAATGCAGTAATGGGTGATCAAAAGATCATATCTGCACCAAAATGGTATAATTAAAATTGTCAGCTTGCAAAAACACCTTTTTGGCCTATCGGGGGTGCCCATCATTGACTGACGGCTATTTCTATATGAACAGTTATACAAAGAAAGTTGTCCGTAACTGATAGGGCAGCCCATAGGATCAAAAGTTTAAGAACGAGCAAAGGACAGCTCAACCTACTTAGCTCCCCCTGCTTTAAATTATGCTGCTTGCAGATAGGAAGGTATTATCATGGAGACAGGTTCCCTGTAAGTACACCTTCTCACCTACTTGTTTTCCATCCATCTCCACCCTAGTCTGGCACTATGAATCTAGAGCTGTCAATCAAAGATGTGGGAGCGGTGATAGTGCCTATACTTGACTTGAACATTCACTCTGTGATGACAGAGTCCCTTTAAATAGTAGTGTACAGACACAATTTCAACATGTTTCCAAATCTCAATGTATCCATTATTATGTATCCTTAATCATGAGTCAATAAAATGGAACCATGGTCACACCACGTGATGGATGCAATACTTCTCTGGGCAAATATATGAATAGCTCAAATAAAATCAGAGGTATATAAAGATGTGGTTTAGCAACTTAGATGTCAATTGAATGCATGCCGTATATTATAGCTTCAAACAATCTGAAGATTGCACAGTCTCTGAATGGAGTCATTATTCCTGTGCTTTTTCCTGTGCTATGCTTTTATGATTGTTTAGTGGACATTTCTTTCTTTTTGTCCAGACGATGTCAAGCTTTTTTTGCTAGACATGCTGAAATGCGCGTCACTTATTCACAAGGCCGACTAAAATCTATTTGGATTTACACTTACTTATATGCTGCACTAACAGTCATAAATTTGTAAAGTTTTAGCAATAAAGTGAAGTAATCATATTGAGTTGAGACTTAAATTAATATTTAATATGACTAGTGAGCTTCCAAAGAAATAATAAAAAATGTTGGATGAGGTGCTGTTTTGGATTTTGAGAATTTCTATTGGAGTTACAGCACACCAGATGCAATCATTCTGCTTAAAAGGAAACATCTGAATTATGCTTAAAGCTGTGTCTTTCTCATAATTTGTAACATTCTGTAACCAATTAAACACAGAAGGTATCAGCTCTCACTGATTACAATGGCGTGCCATCACTGAAGGGATATGCTGATTGCCCCAATTATTGCTATTATTGGGGGAACAATTTAGATCTAATCTCTTTAGGATTAATGTATCACACAACTCTGCTTCTTATTTCAATAATATTATGAAATGCTGAATAAAGAAAACAAAGATTAGGTTTTTAAGTATTTCGCATAATTCATTATTTTGTAATCTACATTAGACCAGACTGAAATAGACAGAGAAACTGCTTCAAAACACTACCTACACTACTCGTTCAGACTAGACTTTCTGTGACAGAATTTCTGTTCCATCGTAACTCATGTTTACTGACCATTTTGTTGAGTAGGCCACCTTCTAGAAGATTTAAACTTTTAACACTTCAAAGGAAATGTAGTATTTAGAGTTGGTAGGAATCGATTTGCACAAGTCATGAGAACCACCTTCTAACTGATGGCATCTGCTGCTCTTGTTTTGATTAACTGTCTTGGCGTTCTAACACAGGTCAGCTAATCAAAAGAAGAACCAAGAATGCTGGGTAGTAGGAGGTGGTCAATGGACCTGGTCCTTTGAATCATTCTCACCGGCTCAGTTGCTAACTATAGATCCTTTTAAGACATAGACAATGGAGAAGATGGAGACTTTAGGTTTAACTTCTCCATATTCTAAACTGACACTCATTTCTGTAAACTGAGTGTCATTACTATAACCAATCTGGTTCTCTCAGGAGAATCACCGCTTGTGTGAGCAAACACTTACAATGTGTAGTATTTCAATATTTTTTCTGTTGGAAACTGATCTGAAAAAATTGATATGAATTTGTTCTCAACATGTACCATTTAACTGTGCTCCGATCCCATGTAGTTTTGGCTTGTAGTGGTAAAAAAAGAAGTTCCAACTGAATTCCTAGTTTATTTTAGCAAAATTACATGTCATTAGATTTCATAATATTTACAACTATATTGGAAGCATAAGTGATGACTGAGTCTGTGAAGAGAGGGAGTTGATTTATTTTTATGAATCAGTTTAGTCAACATGACATAATTTCTAGTAATTTGCAGCATAACTTTGAGAACTGAGCCATCAGCAAAGTGACTTCATCTGTGAGCGAAGCCATCGTTGGTCAGCTCTAACTGCTGTGATTCCTTATATTCTTCATATAGTAATGATATTAGCTTGGATTGGAACATTTATATATACTCCTCACCCTTGAAATTGCATCACCAAGAAGGATAAGTTGTTGAGTATTGAAAATCACAGATTTGATATAGATGTTAATGATATGAAAATGATAAAAAAATGATTTATTCAGTATCGAGTATGAGCACGGTGCGCAGAAATACATAAATTTACACACCTTAGCTGCTACCAAAAAGGTTATTGATGGTCTTTTGAGGAATGTTCTGCCATGCTGAATGCACTTTGATACATTAATTATCAAGATCTGCTGCTGGCTGCTTTCAGATGTGTTTGGTGGGAAATATTTCAGGAGACGTGATGCTGCAGGCCATGGTAGCAGGTTTTGGCCATGTATGCTGCTCACAGTAGCACAAGAAACATACAGCCTTGGATTGTTGCAAAACAGTTCCTGGGACACGTTGGAGAGTTAACTTTAGCACTGTTTTCACAGCCAATTCAGTGTAAGCTCCATTTAGCATACATTATGCCACCCCACACCATAATCCTGGAAGTAGGATTAGTGTGACTTTCTCTCATGAAGACCTCTTATGACTTTGCCCAAGTGTTCGCCAGATAAAGACTGGAGGCTGGAATGGAGCATTAGAAGCTATAGAAGAAGCCTATCCTCTTCAGCAATGGGTCCTTTTATTTTGGATGCAATGATAGCTGGAGATGGATCGAAACCATGTTGGTAACACCATGAAGATGTGTTCACCAGGGAGGGAACGTCACATCAGTCCTACACCCAGAAATGTGATGTGAGGTGGCATAATGTATTATAGCCAGACTACTCTAATCTCCATTCCATGTACACTAATAGCTCGGCATTACATTGATTTGGTCATGGAAACAGTGCTTCGGTGAAATTCTCCAATGTGTAATAGGTGCCATTTTTCAACAAGACAATGCCAGGCCACGTGTTGCTCGTGCAACTTTGAGCAATGCATATGACCTAAACATGCTACCACGTCCTGCATTGACCATCCTTTATTCCTCCCTTAACTACCCAAGACCACCAATACTATTACCACCTTTTATTTCCCCTTATAAACCAGAAGGGAGACAGAATTTTGTAATTTTTATGGGAAGCAATAGCTCCTTATACTGTATATAAGGGGGTACAATGTCCAGGTACCTAACAACACATGCAATAGCTAGAACAGTGTACATATACTCTCTGTAAGATTAGACACAAGTATGAAAAGAGCACCAACTAGTAAATGTCTTTCACTGCCCACTGAAGTCCTTCATAAATCACTTTATCACTGAAGTCAAGAGCATTAGTTTAATATAATCACCAAATAATGTTATCAGTATTCTAAAAATTTAAATCAAGGTTTGATATCCTCCCTGGCCAGAAGAAATCGCTAACAATTGGTAATTGTTAATTACTTAGCTCTCTCACAGAATGAAAATAAATTATCATGCAAATGCCACCAAGGAGAGGTAGTTAACCTATAAGTCCGTGTCCAAGCCTTTATAGGATTTTGATTTACACACAGGTTAGTTGCCATCTCCATGTTGAGAGATGGTTTTCTTCATTTCTACAAGAGAGATAATTTGCACACTTTTCTTAAATGCAGCATTGCCAAAAAAGCTCCATACTCAACTGGACTCCTTATCCCAGCTACCTGGTTACCACAAATTCAGGTCAACTAAACCAATGCTTGGCTAAAGTACAGTAGATATTTGATCATGTTGGAATCTATGAGATGCTGCATCTTTCATTGGTGGTGGGTTCAGGATAAAAAGTACTGGGCTGTATGTTCCTTTGTACTTTAAATAAGGCAGGATTGTACATTTTTGCTATTGACTACATTACTCCTCGCAATTTGTACTTCTGTTGATTTATTACTTCATGCACAGTCCTTACAGTGCAGGAATCCTCTTCAAATCTCTGTCTAGCTCGGTCAAACTATACATACTTAACCCCTTTCTGCCAGCTGATGGAATAGTACGTCAGCTGGCAGTATCCCCCGCTTTGAGGTGGGCTCCGGCGGTGAGTCCCCCTCAAAGCCGCGACATGTCAGCTGTTATAAAACAGCTGACATTTTTCCACAATAGGCACAAGTGGAATCGCGATCCACCCGCACCTATTAACTAGTTAAATCCCGCTGTCAAAACTGACAGCGGGCATTTAACTAGCGCTTCCGGCCGCCAGACCGGAAATGAGCGCATCGCTGACCCCTGTCACGTGATTGGGGGTCGGCGATGCATTTCCTTGACAACCAGAGGTCTCATAGAGACCTCTATGGTTGTTGTTGACAAATTGCTGTGAGCGCCGCCCGGTGGTTGGCGCTCATAGCAATACAGTAAATCTGTTACATATGGGCGATCTGCTCATCGCCCATATGTAGCAGAGGCGATCGAGTTGTGCATGCTTCTAGCCTCCTATGGAGGCTATTGAAGCATGCCAAAAGTAAAAGAAAAAAGAGTTTAAAAATAAAAAAAATTAAAAAAACCTAAAAGTTCAAATCACCCACCTTTCGCCCCAATCAAAATAAAACAATAAAAAAAATCACACATGCACATATTTGGTATCGCCGTGTTCAGAATCGCCCGATCTATCAATTAAAAAAAAGATGAACTCGATCGCTAAACGGCGTATCAGGAAAAAAATCAAAACGCCAGAATTACGTTTTCTTTGGTCGCCGCAACATTGCATTAAAACGCAATAACAGGTGATCAAAAGATCTGCGCATAAATGGTATCCTTAAAAACGTCCGCTAGGCACGCAAAAAATGAGCTCTTACCCGGCCCCAGATCACGAAAAATGGAGACACTACGGGTCTCGGAAAATGGCTCAATTTTTTTTCTATTTTTAGCAAACTTTGGCATTTTTTTTCACCACTTAGATATAAGAAAACCTTTTTTGCAATTTCACTGCACTTGGAATTTTTTTCCCGTTTTCGAGTACATTACATGGTAAAACCAAAGGTGTTGTTCAAAAGTACAACTCGTCCCGCAAAAAATAAGCCCTCATATGGCCATATTGATGGAAAAATAAAAAAGTTATGGCTCTGGAAAGAAAGGGAGCGAAAAACGAAAACGCAAAACCAAAAAAAGCTTCGGGGGTTAAGGGGTTAAGGTTTGATAAAGAACTTTGTGCTAAACCTTACTCCTGACTTTGAGAAATAACGTTATATCCCTACTCCTTCTCTCCACTTCTCATGTTTTCAGTGGCTTTTGTTTTTTGACATTCCTTATGAATGAGCTAATATTTTATGCTGTATTAGGCATATTTGCCATTCAGAAGAGGGGCACAAAATCCATATGCTTTACCACAAGATGTCATATCGTTGAATGACTGAGGAATGTGCAAAATTTACAGTTCCCACTGCAATTTGATGCTATGTTCAGGGAAAGAAACACAATATGAAAAAGTTCTGAAAAGACTGTGACTAGTACAGTACTTCTGAAATGCAAAAAAATAACATTTGATATAATTGCTGTAAACAATTGCATATGCTATCCCCTGGATAAACTATTCTTCACATTGCTATAGTAAATTTATAATTATGTTAATTTTATATCTAGTATTCATTGCTATGGAAACATAATGTAAATGTAGCAAAAGGTAACATGACTCACAATACACTACCTTGAAGAGAATCTGTCAGTAAGCTCAATACCCCCCCTCCACCTTCCAAAACTACCTATATGGACATGTAGGTCTTTGTAATGTAAATCCTTCAACACCTTCATAACTTCTGTGCTGCTGTATTTCTCAAAAATTAGCATTTTCATTCATATGCAAATGTGCCGATGCAGAGCACTGCCTATCTTAGATTTTTCCTCACCCAGCACAGCCTCTATAGCATGATTCACATCACACTGTCTAATTTCCTTGTGCCTGATGTCACATAGACAAGCTATCAATCAAGAAAAAGAGGCTGGTGCTGCATGGGCAGACTTCAAGACTACATGCCTTGTTGCATTTGGAGAGCCCCTGAGGTGCCAAAAAACAGAAACTCTAACTAATGATCCCATTTTGGAAACTACAAAGCAGCAAGAAATCTCTAGTGAAGACTAAGATGAATAAAACTTCTGAATTTATTCAGACATCATAAAACGCATTGGTTGGACACCACTGGAACCTCTAGAGTTTTATGTCTAAATAAATTCTGAAGTTTTATTCATCTTACTCTTTGCTGGAGATTTGTTGTTTCTTTGCTGTCTGCTAACTGCACCTGGTCCTGGGTGGCTCCGTGCAAAGACTTGCACACATCTTCATTAAAACGTGTATCTGGTGAGCTGACTCTCCTCTTTCCCCCTTTCCTTACAGTTATATTTTGGAAACTAGACCTCTCAAGGAATTTATCTCTGGGTATGGCAAGCATCTTGAGCCCACAGTTGATTCACAGAATTTTATAATGGTGGACTGTGAAAGTTAAATATATAAAGATTGCTTTCATTCCAAATATTCATTTTCATCAGAGGCAACAAGCGAAAATGAACCCCTCATTTTGTTTTTCACTTTCTTTAGAGTATGCAGATACCACAAATGTGGCTGGAAACTACTGTTTGGTTCGGAAGGGTAGGAGTGCTTTTTGACTTTTCGAGTGCAGTTTTTGCTGGAACAGATTGCTGACACCTTGTCACATACAGAGAGCTTCTGGGGTGCCAAATCAGCAGAAACCCCCACAAGTAACCCCATTTTGGAAACTATATCCCTCCACAAATTAATCTATGGGTGTAGTCAGCATTTTGAACCCACAACTGATTCCTGGAATATTATAAAAGTGGACCGTGAAAATGAAAAATTAAGATTTCACTACTAAAATATTGCTTTAGCCCAAATTTTTAAATGTTAATGTGTAATAGGAGAAAATAACACAATTGGTTACACAATTTCTCCTGAGAAAACCAATGCCCCATATCATTGTACTGGCACTGTTTCTGCTTAACGGCACAATTTTAATATGCAGTGGGTGCATCACGTTAGTGCCTAAGCCAATCAGTAATCAGTCACTGATCATCTGCAATATTTACATTTCATTGTTTCTTGTAGCTCAACTTGGACAAAATGTGAATTCAAGAAATCATTGGTCATTGATTAGCTGCAGCATTGCATTCCTTCTTGGAATTCTGACCCCAGACTGTGACTTGACTACGCCTTTGTCTCACAACTCTGTTTTTGACAAGCTTTCTTGGTATCTGAACCTAGACCTCTTGACTACCCTGCCTCATGGTTAGTCCATGAGCAGTTCCTCTGCATCACATTCTGGGGCCAGAAGTCCAAGATGGTAGCAGATCAAGAGAAAGGAGCTAAGCAAACGGATGGTCAAAAGCAAGGTCCAAGGTGATGCTACAAAGATCATAAAACAGGAACTTTGAGCACAGAGCAAACACACAGCACTTGCGCTAAGCTACAACTGACAAGCTCTGATAATAGCTGGCAAGTTAAATAGCCAGGTAATCACCCAGAATGGGTGACACCTGAAAGACCCTGCAGGTCCTGCCAGATTGGGCAGTTTGACTGCCAATGACAATACAGACAGGCTAGCATGTGCCTGCCTCAGATTGGACAATTGGGCGGTAACTCACAACACTAGCAGCTCAGCCCACCCCTCTCCTATTTGGTGATTGAGCTGTCACTCACAATACTGACAACTCAGCACACCCTTATGCTATAGAGTGACTGAGCTGTCACTCAGAGTGATGGAATCATGATAGTAACCAAAGAGATAAATGCACATTCCCACCTGCTTGTTTTCCATCTATCTCTGTCATCCTGTTCTTTGATTAACAGATCTTGTGTTACAGGAGCCAGAGAAGGGCGGAGAAAGATGATGAACTAAGTTGGAAGGTGCACTGAATTGTTTGGTCATGCCAAAGGTGCAAAGAACAACTGTGCTTGGCTTGAACAGACGCTTTGAAATTTGTTGCTGCACCTCGAGTCCTTTATTTTGGTTTAATCCCTTTATGTAGCACCAATATTACACAGCAATGTACAGAGCACTATTCCGAGATTGTCATCACTCACAGGAGACCATGTCCCTATTGAAAATACCAGTCACCACTGCTTGATGTGACATCAGTAATAAATCATCATTACAGCAGGATTGCATTAGCAACTCATTACTTAGGGAGTCTTAAAGGGTTTGTCGACTATTTGGAAAATCTCTTCTCATTCCTCATGTTTGGCCCTATTAAAAAAAAACACTTAGGCCGGGGTCACACTTGCAACTACAATGCAAGAAACTTGCACGAGTCTCTCGCCTCACTACTCGGCACTGCCGCCGGCACTCGGACTGGATCGTTCAGCTGCATAGAAATACATGCAGCCGCACACTTTGGACCCGAGTGCCGGTGGCAGTGCCGGGTATTGAGTTGAAAGACTCGCGCGAGTTTCTCGCATTTCAGTTGCAACTGTGACGCCAGCCTTATACTTACCTTTCATGCTGGCATCATTCCAGCAGTGTTGACCCTCTCGTTGCCGAGCTCATGTGAGATTGTGACGTCACACAAGCCATGTGCCCAATCAGCGCCTTCTTCAGTGTCCTCGCCTTCAAACACATTGAACATCAACAGGAAGTCATGGCTGTGGCTGCTCTTTGATTTCCTCTTGTAGTCCAGTCAAAATACGGTTTGACCCGGAACAAATTCCAAGAAAGCGTTTTATGATTTTTTTTATTACTATTATATGTGGGGAACAACATATTAAAAGTTTTCCAAAAATTGATCACCACAAACGTCCTAACTATGACGTCATAAGACGATGACAGCCAACGCACTAAAAATAACGAATATTTCTCTATTTCAAAGCTGTAGCTGTAGGTTACAGAAGAGTTTGCATTT
>VIAB01003038.1:52818-80077 GCA_009801035.1 Oophaga pumilio | reverse complement strand
GACACACACGTACAATGGGACACACACGTACAATGGGACACACGTACAATTGGACACACACGGACCATGAGACACACGTACAATGGGACACACGGACAATGGGACACACACGTACAATGGGACACACACGGACCATGAGACACACACGTACAATGGGACATACGGACAATGGGACACACACTAAAGTGGGACTCATACTACAATGGGATAAATGTACAATGAGACACATTTGTACAATGGGACACACGCAAAATGGGACATATATGTACAATGGAACAAGTACAATGGGACACACTTGTATAATAGAACACATGTACAACGTGACACAAGAACAATGAGCGAAAGCACAGTTATTATGAAAGTGCAAACTAGTATTTGGTAGATTTTTTTCATAAATGTTTTTTCTTTATTTGGTGTGCTAAGTATATACTAGACATGGCAGACCTGGTGACTTTTGCTAAGCCCCAACTACCTTAGCAGCTAATCAGCACCCAGCAATCACTTTGAGTAACACAGGATGCCCCCTTTCTCTGTCTAGCCACTTAAATGCCCAGATTATTATTGTCTACCACCTACAGATGAGTGAATTTCCTCAATTGTTGGCAGCACGGTGGCTCAGTGGTTAGCACTGTTGCTTTGCAGCACTGGGATTCGAAGTTCAAATCCCACTAAGCACCACATCTGCAAGAGGGTCTGTAGGTCTCCCTGTGTTTGCGTGGGTTTTCTATCACACTCCAAATAAAAACTGATAGGGAATTTAGATTGTGAGCCCTAATGGGGACAGTGATGATGATGTCTGTAAAGCGCTGTGGAATATGATGGCACTATATAAGCAAAGCATAATAAATAAATTTAGACAGCAGATTTGACTTGGTACAAATAAATATGGTTGGAATCAAGAGTTCTCTGATTCTTGAAATTACATTTGTCATGCTTTGAGCTCACTCCAGTGCCTAAACCAGAATAAACAGGACAGGTAAGGAGTTAAAAATAATTAAAGATTATGCTCATCTGTCCTATGATCACCTCTCACCTGTCCTACTGCTGCCAATCCCTGCCAAGTCCTGTCCTCCACTCACTCCATCTAGTGTTTGTGTCTTTCAGTGCTGATCAAGTAGGGCACAAATCATGTTATTACAGTCAGTCACATGCATCTCACTCCAAGTCAAGTTAGCACCAAAAGATTCAAAGTCCCAAAGGAGCGAGTGGAAAATTGAGCAGGTAACTGAGGCGCCAGGAAAGTTGAAAGTAGACTTAGGACAGAGGAGAATAATGTTTTATTATATATTAAGTAATTCTCAGCCTTCAAAAGGATCCAGCAAAATGTCAGCCAGAAAGGAATCGCAAAAAAATTAAGATGAGCCTAAATCCAAAATTTTTGTGGGAAATTTGTAACAAATTTATTTACTCATCTACAGCCACAGCATCTAAAGGCTTAAGCTGTGGGGCTGGAATTTTCTCCGATCCTTTAACTTATGACAGAAGCATTGCTATGTAATTTAGCAGCCGCGGTCATGAAACTATACATTGTGGAGCACTAACAGACAGCCGCCACTCATGAGTTTACGGTCTTATTTACACATTGCAGATTTGCTTTGATCAGTGTTTGCAATGAATGCAAAGAAGAAATAATCTTTTGATTTTATTTCCAATGCGTTTGTGATCCACTTCTAGCTTTGGCATTTGCTCATGCAAAATCCTGACAAAATTTGCAATGCATGGATGAGGCCTACGGAATACAAAATCGGCAAATCAATGATAAAAAAAACCCGCAGAAGATAATTATATATTCACACCATGTCAGTCTACAGGTTTTTCTGTTCTTAAAACATAACTGTCTCTTAAAGAGTTGTAGAAGTTTGATCATGAATTGTATCAGAAAAGGAACAAAATAATTGAGAAATAGGGGAAAATTTGCAGTTTTTTTATAATGTTTAAGTGTCTTCTGTTTTGTGTTCCTTTCAAGTATATGGACAACTTTTTTTAAATGCTTGTATGTTTTAGCTGAAAAAAAAATGCTCTTTGATTTCTTTAAAAATGATACCCTGTTTACCTTTTATAGTTTTTGCTGGCTGCAGAATGAGTTAAAGGGAACCTGGCAGCAGGTTTTTGCCACCTAACGTGAGAGCAGCATAATGTAAGGGCAGAATCATTATAGCCTCAATCACCCTGATGATGACAGTTTGGTGAAAAATGTTGGGGAGGCTAGTAGCTGACTCATTTTAATTAGCACAGGCAATGTTAGATATTGTAGAATATTAGAGAGAGCAGCAGCCTGCAGTGCAATGATGGTTCGCTAATTATAGCAATTTTGTCCTGAACCCACTGAATCCATGATTAGGATATTAGGCTCTACATTGCACACCGGTTTTCCTGTGCATTGCATGATGTTAGTTTTATACAATTAGTGCAAATATTCTGTTATGAATGATTTAAAAATAAAAGTTATATTCTAGTTCATGGTCTTTAGTTAGGGGACCTCTATTTGCCTTTGGCAATTTTTGATAAATAGTAATTAACCCTATGCTGACTGTGGAATTGGTTTATTTGTGCTTCGTATTTATGAGCTCTGTATAACCCACTGCTGGCTGGAAAAGTCCCCTAGCAGGGGGAGGTGCAGAGCCTTGTCAGGAGTTAGAGGGGGGAAGTTGGGCTGCCAGAGACTTTGCAGTGATGTAGAATTGTAGTTCTAAAGATGACTCATGTAGGGAAAAGAGATTTCTTGATTCTACATAAAGCTTTGATGGATTCAGCTAGTTGTGATGTTAACTGGAAAGGAGAAGAATTGACTGGGCAGAAGGGCAAAATGAGCAATTGTAAGTACACAGTGCCATAATATGATGATTGCAATACATTAAGAGGATAAAAACTTTGTGTTTCCTTAGGTAGTGTGACATATGCAGACAAGCCTGTTACCTGCTAGTGACTTTTTAGGACGCTTACTTATTATGTACAGTAAGACATTTATTTGTATTCATTTTTTAAATAAAAGCAAACCTCTGCTCTTCTCTTGAAGGATGCAGTAAAACAAACTATGTACTTTCTTTAAAGGGGTTTTCTCCATGAACAAAAGTTCATTTTAGTCAATAGATCTTGGAATAATAATTTCCACAATTGTATGTGGTTAAATAAAATGTTTTTGTGCTGAGATAATCTTATAAATGTGCCCCTGCTGTGTCCTGTGTAATGGCTGTGTCTGACCATACAGGAACATGGTCTGATCATACCGCAGCTCCTGGGCAGAGGAAGATTCAAAAGAGAGTATACAGACAGCACAGCACAGGACTGCAACTGATTCTTTCTTTGAAGTAAAACATTGTATAAAAACAGGCAGGGAAATGGTTTACCTCACATAAAGAATTGGTGATCCTATTCTGTAATGTCTGCATAGATTTTGTATCTTCCCCTGACCAGGAGCTGTGATATGATCAGACCATGTTCCTGTATGGTGTTACTTATTAGTCTGTGTGCTGTTGTTTCAATACAATGAGTGTTTTATCAGCAAGAGATTATCACATGAGCCCTCCTCCAACCACGCCCCCTGCTCTGATAAGCTGCTCACTGTCAGTATACAATGTGCACAGAAAGCTGTGGTGTGGGTGGGGTTAACTTTCTGAGCTCTGCTACATCTAAAAACTCTGATTGTATCACAACTGCTGCATCCAGTAAGCTAAGTGATACATATTTTTAATCAAGGTCTCTTGGCCTACATTCAGCTGCATTTATTCATCATTCTGCATTTAGAAAGGCTTGTGCCTCTTTGTGGTTGCAGACTACAAATAAATCCAATGTGTAGTCAAAGTGTAAAGTCATTTGTTACTCATTTCCTCTGTTCTTCTTGTGGTTGCATGGATAGCATAGTGTTCTAAACAATAATAGGACTCGATTCCTATAGTTAATACCATTTCATCACACAGAAATTAGCACATCAATCCTTATTAGCTGCCCTCTCCTGTGATCAAGTAGTATGTATGAATTTACCCTACTCCCCCATAAAAGCCCCTGTCAATAGGATAACATTTCTATCTAAGCTTAATCACCAACATAAAGTTTCATAAATAGGGTTTGTTATTATGGTATCTCTATATCTTATCCTATTTAGACATTACAAGGGAAAGCGGACCATACCTACATTATTTTAATTTGATGTTGGCTCCAGGGATGCTTAAAATTATGATAAAACTTTAATACTGATAAAGTCAGAGGAAAGGAAGCTTGACTTAATCTCTGTGTTTAATCAGCAGAAAAAACAGCATAGGATGATGTTGAGCGTGTGAATGTACTGCTGAAATCTTCTTAAGAACATTTAAAAGGGACTTAGACACTGTGAGCAAACAGCATGTTAAGGGAACAAATTAGAAAATGACATTATTTTATTGAAACCGTATTGCAGGATGATTGCAAACTTGGAAGATAGTCTACAGTACGTCTAGTACAAAATATAAACCTCTTTACTTCCAAGGGTGGTTTGCATGTTAATGACCAGGCCAATTTTTAAAATTCTGATCACTGTCCATTTATGAGGTAATACCTCTGGAATGCTTCCATGGATCCCGGTGATTCTGACATTGTTTTCTCAAGACATATTGTACTTCATGGTAGTGATAACATTTCTTTGATAGAACTTTTGTTTATTTGTGAAAAAAATGGAAGTTTGGCAAAAATGTTGAAAATTTCGCAATTTTCCAACTTTGAATCTTCATGCCCTTAAATCACAGAGATATGTCACTGAAATGAAAAGAACACAAGTATTAGGGATAGAAATGATTAAACCTTTTGAAATTCAAACTCGCCAGGTTCATGAAATTTTTAAAAAAATTTGATTTCTGTCAAATTTATTTACAGCGAATCTTGAATAGTCCAGCTGCATTGAAATGGTGTGTAGAATATTTTGCCAACTATCAATACTTTATCCACCCAATAAAAATTGTGAGAAAAAAGGATACATTCAAAGCAACAAGCGCATATAGTTAAACATCATACACCATGCAATGAAAATTCGTTATCCAATAGCCACGGTTGGCAGATGCACTTAAAGTCATCAAGATCGTCGTGGGACATTGTGGATTATTTTCTCAGCTGACAGGTGAGGAATATTGTGGTTTATTACTTTATTTTTGTTGCAGGAGACGTTGGCTTCAGTGGATTAGAGGTTCGGGGAGTATGGTTTAATTTAGATTAAATAAAGGCATCTGTGACATTATTTCAAATAAAGGACTTTATTCTGTGTGTGTGTTTTATAATATCACTATGGGGTTTGTAATGAGGGCGTCTTATAGTTGCCTCTCTGTTATTAAATACCTGTGGACTTGATGTCACCTGACAATACAAAAGTGACAACTCCCCCAACCATTACTCCACTTGCTATCGCTACAAGTCAAATGGGAAGAGAGAGGCTAAGAGCCAGATTTGGCGCATCATATAGTTGCACATTTTCTGGGGCAGCTGAGAGCTGATGTTTTTAGTTTGGGAGAGGTAAAATATCCATGGCCCCTTCCTAAGCTATTAATATCAGCCCAAAGCTGTCTGCCTAGCCTTTGGTAGTTAGATTTTATAAGGGGGACCCTATGTAAAAAAATTTCTGAGGTCCCACTGTAAACTAGCCAGTAAAGGCTAAGCAAACAGCTGTGAGCTGATATTAATAACATGGGAACCTTTATGGCTACTGGCTGCTTCCCAGAATATTACCATCAGCCCTCAGCCATCTGATTTTTCTCTGCTGGTTATTACAATTACGCGTCAGCCCACACAATTTTTTTTTCATTTGTTTTTTTTAAATAAACAATGGCTGTGTGGTTATAGCCTATGTAGGTTCATTCTGTTAACGCACTTACATAGGCTGGTTACAATGTGTGTGTGTTTGTGTGTGTCTTTGTGTTTACGTACTAACTTAGTAATGACTGTCTGGCTAACACCTTTTCATTACTAAACCTAGGGCATGGTGTTAATGACAGCTGCTGACACCAAGCCCTAATCCCATTTCCCTGCTGCCACACTGCATCAGAATGAAAAAGGTGGTGTTGAACCAAGAAATTAAATCACAAAACTTTTTTAAAATATATTTAGCTAAAATAAAGCCTTCATTGCTGTGCAAAAACACATGCAAAAGCGCATGCAAATTTGGAAAATACGCATCCAAAAATGCTTCAAAATGCGCATTTTTGCTGCCAAGAGATTACAGAAACCTTGCAGAAATTTCTGCAAGCAAATACTGAACTTACGTACATACCCTAAAAGTGTAATACGCGATTGTATTTCACAACCCTGGCCAGGTGAGCAACTCTCCTTATCATTTTTGTCTTTTTACCCAGATAAGACCCTATTGCTCTATTGTCTTTCCAGTTTCCATTATATTGAATTCAAAAAGTGGGCATATTCCTCTAGGCAGTGCATTAATGATGGTTGTGTCTGCAGCAAGTAAAAAACACAATAAGGAGGGTGTATGCGACAGCACACTTTCCCGGATACACCTTCCTTACTACAAGCTCTGTACTTTATTATATTGTAAAATTTGCTACTATCTTCCCATTACCCAGACAAGAACATGTGTAAAGACATAAAAGCCGCTATGGTGCCTTTGGAGAGAGTTGACCCATTCTTGCTTGAACTAATCATCATTACGGGATACAGATTCTACATTTTTTAGTAGATCGCAAGTGGGAATGGAAAGTAGATAAAAAATTAAATTAGTTAAGCACTTTCTTATATTAAAATAAGTAAAAAATAAAAATCTAGCCATAGAGATTTGACGATTCAATGGTCTAATCTATCTGAGAACAGACTGATTTACATACATGATTGTTTCTTCTTCTTCCTAAGAGATAAGACTCTGCCAGAGGTCTAGCACAGTGGTTTATCCTTTCTCTCATTCCTATCAAAATAAGCATGAATATTCGCCTGTTCTCCTTGTGCATATTTATGGGGCAGTCAGGAGCGATATAGACGGCACTTATAGTCAATGTAATGGATTAACCACAAGCATGAGTCTATATTAGATTGAGAAAGATTTCTAGCTCTCTGCCGTTTGTTCCTTCACCCATAGGTATTGTCATAGACTGTTATAAAACGTTAGGTATTTTGTAATTATTTTGCATTTACCGAATTCAGCTTTTAAGCTTGTGATATACTATAGGATGAAAGCTTCTGGATTTTGTGCTGGTGTGAAGTATATCATACCAGCAATGTTTCTTCAAGCTCACTATATTAATCTTTTGTAAGCAATTCCCTGCTTCTAGTATGGATTTTTTCCTGGGCATGAAAGAAAATGCAGTAAAGGCTCCAAGCTAGTGGATGAAAGTAAATATATTAAAGGGTTTTAAAGGAATTAATAATGCTGTTCTTAAGGGGTTTATTGAAGCACTCTCTGCAAACAGACTCCCTCTGAAATATGGGCTAACGTGTATGATGGCGCAACCAATTCTTTTTGCATGTATGTATAATGAGCCAAGGGAAAAAGTTCTCTGCTGTTAAGTAGTGGTTACTGTTTCAAGCTGATTTATGCAACTAGGGCTATAACGAAAATGGTAAAACAAGGTTCATTCACTAGGATTGTGCCACGTGTCAGTATTTTAATGTGCTTCAAATTGTTGCAGTGCCAAACTTTTCAAGATGCCTCATAAATATGAAGCAGCTCTTCAAAAATTGGATTAAGTCTGTGCGCTAGTCTGTCTGCACACTTAAAGGACAGCTGAAGCTGATAATGTGGATTTTATCGAATCTTCATCAAACTACTGAAATACAGATATGCTGAAGCGGTAGTAATAAAAATGCGGTAAACACAGAGGTAGATATTATGTATGTGGAACATAGCAGTGGAGCAGATGAAATCTTTAAGCTTCACCTACATGACTAGCTCCAAGTTTATGAAGGTCTTCAGGTGAAAGAATCCTTATGGGCCTCTCTTTGCTTTCAATTTTCTCTACTCGCCTTCCACGAGACCTTTTATTTTTAGGTCAGTAGAGTTCCAAAAGGGCTTACTATTTGTGGGGCGAACTGTAGTTTACCATTTTGCGATACGTAAGACATTTTGATCTCTTTTTCTCCCTCTTTTTTGGGAAGCAAAATAATTTAAAATAAAACAGCAATTCTGACATTTTGATTTCTTTTTCGTTACCAAATTCATTGTATGGTACTTTATTAATTTGGATGGTCATGCACAAGATGTTACAATGTTTAAGATGTTTTTGTACAGTAAAAGGTATTATATGAATTTTTATAGAAATATTTTTATTTTTTTCTACAATTTTTATTGATCCTCTTAGGGAATTTGAGCCTGCCATCACTTGATTGCTTGTACAATACATCTCAATACTGTAATATTGCAGTCTCTTTTGAAATTAATCTCCTATGACGCCAGGCTGTTGCTAGAACATAAAACATTTTTTGTGTTGCATGTATCCTACCATTTATACCTGTGACACTTGAGGGGGTCAAAGATAGGCTTTATGTTTGCTGGAGATCAAGAAGATGCTTATGTTTTAGTCAGTGAAATATAAGATCATCTATGGCTGCCCATGCAATAAAAGCTAAGTGTTTCTTAAAAGGTTGTTATAAACTAGTAACCATATTACATTTAGGCTGCCAAGATCCCAGACTAACTCTACGCTTTTACCCTCTGTAATACACCTTTTACGGTAAAGGACAGACTAGTATAAAGAAGTAGAAGATGTAAACCTTCTTGGCTTTAGTAAAACTGTTATACATATTTGTTTAGTTTGTAGATTTATGTTTTGTGAATTAAGTTTACAAAATGTGTTATCCTGACTTCATGGATTACATTATTGAGCCTATTCTGTTAGCTACTATTGTTCTGTAACAAGAACGTGTATAAACCTTAATGGATGTTCTGGCTCCAATCTCAGAGTAAATGGATATATGTATGAAAGTGTATAAACATAGCATCTGTCTATTCAACAAACTGGAAGAAGATCAGAATCTGGTTTATAGAAGACTATAAATATACTGTATTTATTTACTGCTTGTGAAGTAATCTCACCCATGAGAAAGATTAATGCAGCACATGTCTTAAGTGTCTATCTATACAATTCATTTAAAACTAAAAGTCACAGAGGTTCATCCAGGTGCCTCAGCAATGATTATAATATAGATTTGTGCACCGTAAAGACACTGTCATTGATATGAACTTACTAAGAAAAGGATTTCACAGCATTCAAAATGTCCATAGACTTGTGTCAGTCGGGCTAGGCCATACAGAGCATCCTTTTAGTACTGTTATATGTGTAGCTAATCTATACCTTTGTCTCAACTACATTGAAAAGTGGGTATTGTGGTGGCTCAGTGGTTAGCACTGTTGCTTTGCAGCTCTGGTGTCGTGGGTATAATTCTCACAAAGAACAATATCTGCATGGAGTTTGTAGGTTCTCCCCATGTTTGCGTGAAGGTACTCCAGGTTCTTCCCACACTCCAAAGACATACTGATAAGGCATTTAGCTTGTGAGCCCCAATGGAGACAGTGTCTGTCATGATGATGTCTGAAAAGCACTTTGCAATTAATGGCGCTATATAAGTGAGTAAAGCAAATAAATAAAATCATAATTGAAACAATTATATGCAATGGGAATCAATGGTAGGTGTTGACAAGTGCATAGGCATACAGTCTACATGCTTGACAGTGTAATTTTTTCAATTCCATTTATTGCACTATAATAAATAGTTTTACATAATATATGTGTATATGTATGTATATTCAAATTTATGAGTAGAAAAGCTAAACAAATGTGCAGTTGCCTCTTCAGCCATTCCATTTTCAACCTGAATGTTATGCGAAACATCAAGTTGTTATTATACAGATATATCAATATTAAAGCATGTATTTGCTCTTTTTTTTCAGATGCAGCAACTATTCCATGAAAATTATGAACACAACAGAAAAGGATATATACAAGATCTGCACAACAGCAAAATACATACAGCCATAACACTGCACCCTAATAAAAGACCAGCATACCAGTACAGGCTGCATAATTATATACTGAGCCGGAAGATTTCTGAATTACGCTTTCACACCATCCAGCTTCATAGGGAAAGCGTTTTGATGAGCAAGCTTAGTAATATGGAGATAAACAAGCTAGACCAGCAGCTTGGTATGATGCCATCTTTCAATAGATTTCAGCCACGGGAAAGGAATGAAGTAATTGAATGGGAGTTTCTTACGGGAAAACATATATATTCAATGTCTGCAAATGCTCCGCCATGCCAGAGTCTGAATAACCTTCTCAAGGTGTCTTTGGATGACACGGTGATGCAAGTAATGGAAATGATCAATGAAAACTCAAAATCAAGAGGAAGGTTAATTGATTTTAAAGAAATCCAGTATGGCTACCGCAGGATCCACCCTATGTATGGAGTAGAATATATATTAGATTTGTTACTGTTATATAAAAGGCATAAAGGAAGAAAACTGACTGTTCCTGTAAGACGTCATGCATATCTACAACAGTCATTTAGTAAACCATTCTTCAAAGAAGATGAAGAATTAGATGTGCAGAGTTTTTTGCAGAGCATTAATAGCGACACACAGTCTTTCTCATTTTTATCTAACTCGTTAAAAATGTTTTCTGCTCTTCACATGACTAAGGAAATGAAAGAAAAGAGTGACAAGAAAATACATTTCCTTGTTCCGCTCACCGGAAGGTATGATATCTTCACAAGGTTTATGGAGAATTATGAAAAGGTCTGCCTGATCCCAAAGCAAAATGTAAATCTAGTCATTATTTTATTTGATTCAGAAACAAACTCCGATTCCTATAAGCACATTGAACTCATGGCGGAATATCAAAATAAATACCCACTGGCGGAAATGTCTATAATAAAAATGTCAGGACAGTTTTCCAGGGGTCTGAGTCTTGACAAAGGATCTGCTCAGTTTGAGAATGACACCTTATTGCTCTTTTGTGATGTAGACTTGTTGTTCACTTCAGACTTTCTCCAAAGGTGTCGAGATAACACTATTCAGGGACAACAAGTGTATTACCCAATTGTATTTAGTCAGTATGACCCAAAAGTAATATATGGAGGAAATCCTCATGCAGATAGTAACTTTGTCTTTACAAAAAAAACAGGATTTTGGAGAGACTACGGATATGGTATTACTTGTATTTATAAAAGTGACCTACTGAAAGTTGGTGGCTTTGATACGTCCATTCAAGGATGGGGCTTAGAAGACGTCGACCTCTTTACTAAAGTTATATCTTCTGGTCTCAAAGCCTTTCGAAGTCAAGAAACGGGGGTGGTTCATGTTTTTCATCCTGTCCAATGTGACCCCAATTTAAACCCTAAACAGTATAAAATGTGCCTGGGTTCCAAAGCAAGTACATTTGCATCTGCTTCTCAATTAGCAGAGATTTGGTTAGAGAAACATTTAGGTGTCGGATATAATAGAACGCACTCCTGACATGTCTACTTACTTTGATGTCGAGAGGAGTTTACCTCATACTATAACTTTGTCATCATTGTCTACAAACTCCTCTGTGTCTTCCAAAGGATATTTTCTGTTCACTCAAGTTGATTAAAAAAAGACTCTAGTGATTAGCGATATTTTAATTTCCTGCTGAAGATGAGGTTACTATTCCCATTTTTGTGTTTGGAAATGAGTTTAGATATGCCAATAAGTTACATGATCTCAAGGAGCACACTTTTCAAGACTACACCATCCAAACCGGAAGATGACTCTCAATGGGGAATAGGGTGTGATATCATTATTTTGTTTTCCAATGTGACCCAAATATTTGCTGGCAAAGGTACCACAGAAGTGCATTATGCTTCCCTTTGGGAAGAGACTTGAGTTTTCTAATTTATAACAAGACTTAAATATATAAACACTACTTTTGTTCATCTTTAGAATTTTTAAAGTAAAAGATAACTATGATTGTATCTTTATTTTTTAAACTCCATTCGGAGGGTCTTTTCATGAACATCTGGTACTGGCTACCAAGATCCAAATTGTCTTACTATGCGTCCATTTTTGAATGTGTTCCTCCTATAATAAATCGACTCTCTAGGGAATATAATTGCATCAAAATTCAAGATATGATCAGTCTAGAATCCATTTTTTATTACGTGCTGGCAAGAAGATGAATTGTATTAAAAAAAAATTAAAAACAAAGAACATTTAACCATATTTCCTTTTATTTTTCAAGAAATATGCAAATTTTGTTTTTCATATTTCCAACCACAAATATATTCCCATTAATTCCTTGTGCTGTAAAATTGAATGTGACAAATTGCTGAATATTTAAAGGATATTTAAAGGTGAAGTGCTGCTTAGATTGTCTATTATCTTCAGTTGCCCTGACATTGACATATTTGATATACTGTATTATTTGTTTTGGAAGGATAACAGTCATTTAACATATAGAATTATCATGTTTACCAGTTAGCACTACAGCTTACAGTTTATTCTCTAACCAACAGAAGAACATTTTAATGAAAATCTTTGCAACTGGCTAAAGCTTGCAAGGCATATTTTACTACAACTCTATAGACTGATTGAAAAAAATGTAATTTCCATATTTTGGTGCTTTAGAACACTTCCCTCAGGACAGATTTCAAATCTTGTCAGCAGCTTAATGGATTGTGCGTTTAGCAGACTCATCGCTGATGCCAGTCCGCAATGGTGTACAATATAGTAAATAACACTTCTTCCAAGTGGACAATCAATATACAACTGTTCTCTACGTTAGCCTTGGCAAAATATTCATCACTAAGCGCTGATCCAAAAGTTTACTTTATGTTTGTTAAGGACAGTTGTGTCAAAAGATTTACAAATTGCTATTTGTTAGAAATGAGCACAAAGGTTCAACAGACCCTGGTCTAGTTGCCACATTGGTAGTCCGTGACTGCCTAAACAGAGCCCTGAAAGCCTCCTACCATCTGGCATCATAGGCACCTCTTCTGATTACTAAGCTTTACACAATGTCATTGTTGCCGTGTGACACACATGTGATGTTGCATCAGGCCTACTAATCACAAACATTGGGAATGTCGACAGCTAGGAGGAGAAAAAGGAACACAACAGTCCAGTCCCAATTCCAAGTGCTCAAGCAGAGTCCTTTCACGGTAAAAATAATTTGGCACTCTTTTTCATATTGCAAGGTATTATTGTTCTGTTTATTGTTCAACAATCCAAACACATGACATATGGTCACCAGAACAGTTGTACTACCACTCACTGTGCTTTCTTTCCAACATTGTAATCAGCCTCTGTAATCCAATGTTTGAGATGTCATGTAGCAGACCATAATGTCATAATTTTGGATTGCTGAAAAATAAACAGAACAACTATGTCTTGCAATTTGAAAAAGAATATTGAGTTCTTTTTATCATGACAACTAGGAAGAGGACACATGGCTCTGGTCTGATGGCCACTGACTAACAATGTGACTGCTGGAAAAGGGACCAGCAAATCCATTTGGTCAACACTACCATTTATGATTTAGTCTATTGCATCTACTATAACAAGATGTCATCTGTACTAGTAAATCCACCTAAAATCAGCAGATATAGTAATTTGTACTAGTAATTAGCCCCTTAGTGCCTGATGGGACCTGTAGGCACCGCTGCCAAATAAGTCACCAGTATTATAAATTAGAATAAGAAAATGCGAACCCTGTTACAGATTGTACAGTGTCAATCAGTAAAATCAAACTATGTGCGTATATGCCATATATACCTTGTTGTAACCTTATGACGAGAAATTGATTAGTTAAGTCACAAAATGTAATTTAAAAACCCATTTTCAGGAAACATTATTTGGGAAATTTGGGTTATATAAAATGTAAAAGTTGATGATACCAGTATTGGAGGTGGCACTAGCCGGAAAAGAGACTATGATGATTTTTTTAATATTATCATTTATACAACATGTCTGTGGTCAAAATAATTTTGAAACAATAACAACAGCAGTCATATTATGTAATAAACAATTCTCCTAACACAGGTTATTAGATATTGGGGCATTGCATCATTTAAAGCGGTTGTCCATCATTTATCCCAAAGATAGTCCTGTAGACAATGAACCAAGTGAAATTGTGCATACATGCTTGCTGTTCACCATTCACCCCCATTGTAATGGTCGGTAGGGGTCCCAGTGTTCGGACAGTTATCACCTGTTCTGTAAATAGGTGATAAGTTGTGACTGTGGGACAACCCCTCTAAATGTTGTAATACAACGGTTGAGCTTATTTCTTTCATAATGTTTAATAAGATTTTACTGTAGGAGATAATAAAAGACTGTTTTTCTAGAGACAGTGGCACATTTCTTCATAGATTGTGTGCAGCATTGCCTTTCCTGTATTAGTGGAGGTGCGTTAAAATATCAGATACAACCCATGAACAGAGGTGGTGCTATTTTTGGAATGGTGCAATCTCTAGATTTGTCTGTTATAGATTTGTAAAAGGATTATAAAAAATATTTATTCTTGATAGAAGCCGTAAAAACAAAAACATGGTACTACGATATGTTAAATGTACTGTATACTGTTATATACTGTATATTTATATGTTAAAATTCCCAAGCGTGTAAAATGACATCTAAAATATGACAATCAAAAAAAAAAGGAAAATGCCAAATAACAGCAAATGTGTAACCACAAAGGATAGACATGTATTTTGCAGATGGAATGTTGAATGCAAATGTTGCCTTGAAATGGTTTCTTTTATCAGCGTATCTGTGATGGGAAGACTAGTTGTAGTATTGCTGTAACTGAACCTCAACATCTGGCTTCTTGAATCTGATGACTCTGATACTTGGTCAACTTAAGCAACATTCAGCAGATGGAGACGTATTCATTCCAGAAATGAATAGCTGCTATTTTATGGTTATGTGAATTTATGTCTAGTTTTAAAAGCAAATGGTTACAAAAATTACTAAGAAATACTAAAGAAATTGCAAATTATCATACAGCCCAAAGCTGTTTCCTGTTTCTCCTAACATCTAAAAATAAGAAAATATAATGTAAAAATCTGATAGTCCAGCACCTGTGGTATCAGGATTTTTAGTTTTGGGGATTGTTAAATTGATATTAGATACATTTGGGAAAATATATTCACAACTGTCCAGTTATGCACATGAAAAAAAAATACCTAGTTGGCTTTATTTCCTTCTATTTTCTTCTATTTACTGCATTTACTGCCTTACTGTACTTCACACGTCCTGGTGATTCATGTACAGGAAAAACAGTACTGGTGAGATCTGTGATCCATGTCCATGTGCCATCCTTATGTACATATGTGACATCTGTGTATCCGTTTGCTGTCCGTGTGTCCATGAGTCCGTTTTTCACATCCATGTGGCATATGTGTGACACATACCGGTGCTTGGGCAAAGCAGCACAGTTCGAGCTGATTTCAGGTGCAGGCTGCTGAAGGCAGCTCTCATCATTATCGCTTGGTTTCCCAGAGATCAGCATGACCAGGGACAATGATGGGAGTTGTATTCAGCATCCGCTGTGTCTCTCCTGTGTAAAATATTTTAACAAAAAAAATGGCGTGAGCTCCCACACAGTTTTAATAACCAGCAGAGGGAAAGCCCACAGCTGGACGCTGATGTTAATAATCTTGGAAAAAGGCAGTATCCCATAAGGTTCCCAGGCTATTAATAACAGCTCACAGCTGTTTACGCAGCCTTTCCTGATGAATTTACAGGGGAAACCTGAAAAAAAGTGACGTAGTATCCCGCCAATAAATTCTATCCAGCAAAGGCTAAGCAGACAGCTGTGGGATGTGATTAATAGCCTGGAAAAGTGCCAGAAATATCCCCCCAGGCTATGAACATTAGCTCTCAGCTGCCCTAAAAATGTTTCATCCATAAGATACACAAAATCTGGTGCTTAGCCTCGCTCTTATCACTTGCCCTGTGGTGGTGGCAAGTGGGGTCATAGGGTTGGGGTTGATGTCACTTTTGTATTGTCAGATGACATCAAGCACAGGGGTTAGTAATGGAGAGGCATCCATAAGATACCCCCATCACTAACCCCATAGTAAGTACTGAAATAAACTCTCTGCAAGAATAAAATCCTTTATTTGAAATAAAACAAAACACACTGTTTACACAATTATTTAAAAATAAGAAACAAAGTTATACTCACCTTTAAAGGCATAAAGTGAGTATAACTGTGTTTATTTTAAATAAATGTGTAAAACAGGGTGTAAAACAGGTAGGATTATGTGGTTGTGAAATTAAATCTGTTCTGTGACTTTTATTCACTTAGCTTATTAACATTTTTTTATTGATTTAACCCCTCAGTGAGCTTGCGATTTTCCATCTTTGAGGTTTTATTTTATCCTCCTCTTATTCCAAGAGCCATAACTTTTTATTTTTTCGTCCCGATAGCTATATGAAGGCTTGCTTTTAGTGGGATGAGTTGTACTTTTGAATTACACCATTCATTTTAACATGTGATACACTGGAAAGTGGGAAAAAAAATCCAAGTGCATTGAAATTGCAAAAAAAAGAGCAACTTCTCAAGTTTTTTTAAAAAACAATTACCTTATGCCACCATTTCCAAAACTTGTAGTGTTTTAATTTTTCAGGATATGGAGCTGTGTGAGGGCTTATTGCAATTTGAGCTGACATTTTTATTGACACTATTTTGGGGAAGATGAAATGTTTTGAGCTCCTCTGATTGCATTTTATTGCAATGTTGCAGCAGCTAAAAAAAGGTAATTGTTTTGATTTTGTTTCTCATTATGCCATTTATCGATCAGACTAATTTAGGTTATATTTTGATTGACCAGACTTTTACAAACACAATGATATTGAATGTGTATTTTTCATTTTTTTTTTGTTATATTTTTATTGGGGCAATAGGGGAGTGATTTGAATATTTTTTTTATTCATATTTTTAAAAACTTTCCTCACTTTTTACTGTGTTTAATAATTCCCTTAGGAGACTTGAAGCTGCGATCATCCGATTGCCAGTGCCATATACAACAGTGCTTCAGTCCTGCTTTGTATATTAGAAACCAGTCTCCTATGAATGACGACCATGAGCCTGCATTCACAGGAGGATTATAATGACAGGCATTGGGGTCTTTAGAAGACTCCCCGGCTGTCATGACAACCCATCGACTCTCAGTGATCACGTGACAGGTGCACCGATGGGCAGGATGAATGTCACACTTCTGGCTGGTACATGTTAAATCCTGCTGTCGGGAATTGACAGCGGGATTTAATTGATTAACAGCTGCAGGTGGAGCACTTTTCAACCTGAGGCAGTTAAAGGAACACGATGACTGATTAAATCAGTTATGTGCTGGAAAAGATGTGGGCTCGGCATGAGAGCCCACATCAAAGGCATGGATATGACATTTTGACATAAATATACGTCATATGTCGTGTAGGGGTAAAAGTCAATCTAATAAAAAAAAATTTGCCCTTGTCATTGTGGATACACAGGTCAAATTGTAACCAAACAGGATGGATTTTCTTTTTCTAAGACTGTGCACAAGTATTTCATTGTCTTTATATTTAAATGTAAAAATTTCAAATTTCTACTTTCTTTTTGATGGGTGCTAGAAAATTATTATTTCAGACAATTGGGTGCTGGACTAAAGGAATTTTACTGTTTTATTGATTTTTTTAATACCTTATGCTTTAAAAAATGATGGTTGAGCAAAAGAATATCTTTAAAACAGCAATGCATATTTTAGTGGATGAATCTTGCCTGCAGCTCTGTATAAAACTGACTATTGTTGAACAAGTACTAGACTGTACTTTTGATTTTTTTTTTAAATATGTGCAGACATGTCATTCTCTACATTGTCTATTGAGACTTGTGATGCTCGTCTCTGTAGAGCCATTCTTGTTATTTTTTTATATGTATTATTTAAGGTAATATTGGTTACTTGCTGGTCTGGTAACTTATGCAAAATTTCATTTTTTTCTCTGTTAATTTTATAAAATATTTCATTTCTTTAACATCATTGCACTTTTGTGTTTTTAATGTATTTATTCAGCACAATAAAACTATATTCTAAAGTTTTAGCTCATAAAGTGAGTTGTTTAAAAAACAAAATCAGAAAATGATGCTGTTAAAGGGAACCTGTTATATCCGTGAACGCTATTAACCTGAAGATTTAGGGTTAATCTACAGGCGAATAAAATTCTAACCCTGCCGGGCCGATGCACTGAAAGCCCAGCTGCCAGGAGGAAATTAACTGTATTCCTCCTGACAGCCTCTGGCTTTCAGTCATAGAGGTGCAGCCAGCGTGGCTTCAGTCACCACTAAGTATACAGTGAGCGGCTTCTCTAACCATGACCTGGCACACTGACCGCCGTCTCTGCAGTTTATAAATGCAGAAATGGCTGTTTTTCAGTGTACCAGGGCATGGTTACTGCCGCCACTCACTGTATACTTAGTGGTGACTAATGCCACGCTGGTCACAATTCTATGACTGAAAGCCAGAGGCTGTCGGGAGCATTAATGTTAATTTCCTCCGGGCAGCGCGACTTCTTGATATGACTGAGAGTTACTGCCAACAAGTGTCAGGACAGTTTGTGAAAATAGAGGACTTATGACAAATGGCCATAAGGGATGTTCAAAAGGGTTTTTGCTAAGGCTCTTTCCACAATGTGTTTTTCACCCATAAATCTCCATTTATCTGGTGGAGGGCAGTGATTGGAGGAAGGTTTATGGATGCACTTAGCAGGGTGTGTTATCATATCCACAGGCATCTAGTAGATAAACATATTATGCATGATCTTTGGTGTTTTTTTTTTTACAATGATTTCATATGAAAAGCAAATATTACAGTATGACATCCATCACAATTTTCCATTAAATCCATGTGTATTTTTTTGATGTAAGTTAAAATGGAAAAAGGTGTGAAAAAAGCGAAAAATGGTCCTGAAATAAAGCACAAAAATTTAAAAAGAGATTAGCAACGTTTGAAATAAGCTGTTCAAAACCATCAATTAGGTGCACATATTTCTTGGAATGGGAATCTGATTTTACATACATGTAGTACATTTTGAAAACCATCAAGTTTGCATTATATATTTACAATTGCAAAAAATGTATTTAAAAAATTATTAATATTAATGTGTCGGCATCAATAACATTAAAATAGTTAGGAAAGTCAATTTCCATCTTTTTAATTAACTAATGACTTATCAACTCAATCCGTCAGCTCATCATCACTGGAGCTGTATAAGAGACAAAGAAACCATGGAGGCAGGAGTGGTGAGGATCTCAAAAGTTAATATAACACATTTCATATATTTTATATAACATTCAGAATATTAAAAAATACTATAGGGATTTAAGATTTTTTTAAAGTAAAATTTGCCTTTTATTACCAGTTTAAAATATTTGCGTTTATATTCAGATTTTTACACAGCTGCATATTGATAATGAAGCGCAATTCATGACTTTCAATCAAACAGATACTATGCTACATATTTTGTACACCTTAATTTTACCTTGTAATGCCATTGGCGGCATTGATTGATCATTACTAGTTCAAGAAAGATAAATAAATATACGGTAATTAAGAAACCACAGTCATTTTCTTTATAGTTAAAGTAGTTGTCTGGGAGTTTAAAAAAATAACCTAACAGCAGGAAATAGTGTAACATAATAATAAAAAACCTAATACTCAACTATTAAATTCCCCAGAGCCTGAAAGCCAATGCTCAGATGGTTTTCAATTCATATCCAGTGAACTTTTACACTTTTTCATGTTACACACAAAAATAAATTTTATTGAGATTGTATTTGAAGTACCAAACAGAAAAGAGCAAGTATTTGTGAAGTTTAAAGGAAATGATACATGGTTTTCTAATTATTTTAAAAATATAAATCTGAAAATTGTGACACACACTTTTTTCAGCTCCCCCCTCCCCTGGTCAATACTTTGTAGGACAAGCGTTCACTGCAATTACTGCTGCAAGTCTTTGGGGATATGCCTCTACCAGCTTTGCACATGTACAGCCTGAAATTTTTGCCCATCCTTCTTTGCATGCTAGATATAGCTCAGTGAGATTGGATGGAGGAGTTTCTCTGTTTCTGCTAAAGAAAAGAATTCCCAGAGCATGAAGCTGCCACCACTATGTTTGTCGGTGGGGATGGTGTTTTCAGGGTGATGTGCAGTGTTAATTTTCTGCCACACATAGCGTTTTACATTTAGCATAAAACCTACTACTCTGGTCTCATCTGAGCAGAGCACCTTCTTCCACATGCAATGAAAACTGCAAATGGGACGTCTTATGACTTGCTTTCAAAAATGGCTTTCTTATTGCCACGCTTCCATAAAGGCCAGATTTAAGGAGAGTTTTTCTAATAGTTGTGCTGGGGACAGAGTCTCCCACCTGAGCTGTAGATGTCTGCAGCTCCTCCAGAGTTGCCATGGGCCTCCTGGCTGCTTCTCTAATTAGTGTTATCCTTACTTGGGATGTCAATTTAGGTACAAGACCATGTCTTGGTAGATTTGAAGTTGTGCCATGCTCCTTCCATTTTTGGTTGATGGAGTGAACAGTGTTTTGTGAGATGTTCAGAGCTTGATCTACTTTTTTATACAGTGGGGAAAAAAGTAGTCAGCAATCAATTGTGCAAGTTCTCACACTTAAAAAGAAGAGAGAGGCCTGTAATTGACATCACAGGTAGACAACAACTATGAGAGTCAAACTGAGAAAACAAATCCATAAAATCACCTTGTCTGATTTGCCAAGATTTATTTTGCAAATTTTGGCGGAAAATAAGTATTTGGTCACCTAAAAACATGCAAGATTTCTGGCTCTCACAGACCTGTAACTACTTCTTCTCTGTCCTCCACTCATTACCTGCAGTAATGGCACCTATTTGAACTTGTTATCAGTATAAAAGACACCTGCCCACAACCTCAAACAGTCACACCCCAAACTCCACTATGGTGAAGACCAAAGAGCTGTCGAAGGACACAAGAAACAAAATTGAAGCCCTGCACCAGGCCGGGAATACTGAATCTGCAATAGGCAAGCAGCTTGGTGTGATGGAATCAATTGTGAGAGCAATAATAAGAAAATGGAAAACATACAAGATCACTAATAATCTCCCTCGATATGGGGCTCCACACAAGATCTCACCCCCATAGAAAAACTTTGGAGGGATTTGAACATCACTGCCCTAGAGAAGTTCTGCATGGAGGAATTTACCAACATACCACCAACAGTGTGTGCCAACCTTGTGAAGACTTACAGAAAGCGTTTGACCTCTGTCATTGCCAACAAAGGATATATACAAAATATTGAAATGAACTTTTGTTAATGACCAAATACTTATTTTTCACCATAATTTGCAAAATAAATCTTGCCCAATCAGACAAGGTAATTTTCTGGTTTTTTTTTCTCATTTTGACTTTCATAGTTGTGGTCTACCTATGATGTCAATTACAGGCCTCTCTCACCTTTTTAAGTGGGAGAATTTGCACAATTGGTGGCTGACTAAATACTTTTTTTCCCCCACTGTAACTTAATCCTGATTTACTCTCCTCCACAGCTTTATCCCTGACCTGTCTAGTGTGTTCTTTGGTTTTCATTTTGCTGTTTAATCCCTAACATTTCAAACAAACATCTAAGACCATCACAAAACAGCTGTAGTAATACTGAAAATAAATTCCACACCATTGGACACAGTTTATTTGCTATGTGACTTCTGGAGGTAATTGGTTACTCAGGATTATAGTAGCGGTATCAGACTATAGTGGTCTGACTATAAATGCACCTCATAATTTTCATATTTTTTTTGTATATATTCTTTATTTAGAAAATTTCAATAATACAACAGGAAAGGAAAAAAGGGTAAATGTTTCCAGAAATAGTAAAAGAAGAAAAAAAAGAAAAAACATTCGTAATAAATCACAACGATAACACTACAAGGCTGTGTTTTTGCAAACCAAAAGGGTTGTAGGAAGAGTTTAAAAAACAAGGGGCAGTTATATTTATATTTTTAAAACAGTTAGAAAACTATGTATCATTTCCTTTATACAGCACAAATACTTGCTACTTTATGTTGTTATATCCCATAAAATCCCAGTAAAATACATCTACGTTTGTCGGTGTAACTTGAAAAATGTTAAAAAGTTAATGGAGTATAAATACATATCAATGGATTGCACATGTTAGTATCATAATTGAGTCCAGTGATTGGCTCCAGTTATCATGTGGCTGTATGGCACTTTATCACTGCAGCAAAATTAACAGATTCCATCAAGAAATATAATTTGGCCACATATATACATAACATTTACCTAGTTGGAGAATCAACTACAATATTTTTTATATTTACCAAAACAACAATTTCATAAATATTTACTGTACTTTCCATAAGTATTGTTTACTATTTATTTTTGTTTTATATTTATATATTTTTTTCTGATGGTATTATCTTTGATTTTTAATCTTAAAAAGAATGTTATCCTTAAAAAAATATTTTCACAACCTCCCTTTACTTTATGACACTAGAAAGTGTACATTTTTGTAAAATTACAGTTATTATATGGCATTATCTGCACATTGAGGCTTAGCTTGCATTTTTACTTGCATAGTATGCTATCAAAATGATTAATATATGTAGAAGTCTGTACATTGCACACATAATGATATAATCATATTCATGTCAAAGAAGAATTATTTAAATAATCAGTACAGATGTTAGGCTTAATTTAATGTAGGTAAAACTGAGTACATGTTAATAATCAGTGTATATTTCACAGTACATAGCAATTAATAAACATATCTGTTTCAGTGTTAGATATGCTATTTGATTGCAGATAGCTAAAAGTTATCTTTCATTTGCTGTACAAGTAAATGATTGAACTTAATAGGTTTTACACTAAGTTTTCAACTTCTTTATTTGTAACTTTTTGTAAAAACTAATACATTTAAGGCAAATTTGCAAAAAAAAGAAAAAAAAACAATTTTGCCGATCATCAGTAACCAGTCATCTTGAAACGGTGAACATGAAACTCAGTGCGAAATAACCCCAAATTGTGTAACTCAATCTACACGATATGGAAAAAAGTGGAAACTGATATTTACCTATTAATTTTGGATATTTCAGCAATGCAGCATGCTGTATAAAATAAAGAATGGATCCTCTTGTAGAGCTTAAAGATGAGATTTCACCAAATGTTACATGTTGAACTCACCTTTAACAGTGCAGAGAGAAATAAAATGTTTTTTTTTCTTTTAATTTTGCCTCTCTGTTGTGAAGATATTGGCAAACAAAGTATTTGGCACCTAACAAGTTAACTTCTGTTTCAAGGGATCCCGTCACATTCCAAAATGCTAATAACCTGCAGATAAGAGGTTATTCTGAAGATTAATAGCATTCTAAAACTGTGTGCCTGCTGCACTGAAAGCCCAGCTGCCTGGAGGAAATAGACTTTATTCTTCCCGGCAACCTCCAGCTTTCAATTATAGGCCATGTTCACATGTTCAGTATTTGTTCAGTATTTTAAATCAATATCTGTAAGCCAAAACCAGGAGTGGGTGATAAATACAGAAGTGGTGACGTGTTTCTATGATACTTTTGTGATTGTTCCAGTTTTGGTTTACAAATACTGATGTGAAATACTGATTAAATAATGAACGTGTGAATGTGGTCATAGAGGTGCCGTCACTGCAACTTCAATCATAGCTCAGTATAAAGTGAGCGGTGGCGGTCATTCCTGCTGGAGCGTATTTACCGCTGACGTTCCCTATGTACTGAGCGGTGACTGAAACTGCACCAGCTGCGACTCTGACTGAAGCATGGAGCTGCTGGGCAGCCGAGCCTTCAGTGTTGCGGCACACAGCTTTAGAACACTATTGACCCCCTATCTGCAGGTAATGGTATTTGAGAACATAACAGGTTCCCTTTATTTCCATTTGAATGTTAAAGATCATCTTTAATGACTATAGTAAAAGGGTGGATTCTTTTCTACAACTCAGTTGTCAACTGTAAGTGTTGTAACTTTAAAGTGGAAGCATCCCGGAGCAACAGATCATCAATGGTAAGGTAGGTCACACAACATAACTACGATAGGTATTATCTGCTTCTGGGTGCAACGTAAACTGCAACACCATTAGACTTTAAAACATGGCTAATACATAGCTGGAATCTAGTAGCCACCAAGTTTGGTGAAATCTAAATAATCCTTTAGGGTTACTTTATTATTTGCTGTAGTCCTCTAATATGACATGCCAAGTCACCTTGTGCTACAGATAATCACCCAGCCTCCCTCACCTGGGCATCTTGCTAAATTATCTCCTAGTTTCTAGAGAAGGCCCTCACAGAGCCCTGATCTCAATTTCATTGACTCTGGGAATATGTGAAGAGACTGAAGGATTTGAGCAGTCCTGCATCCACAGAAGATCTGTGGGCAGTTCAGCAAGGTATTACCTTCCAGCCGTGTCCCAAGTATATACAAAAATGAAAAAATGATTGAGGCCTATAATAGACAGGTCGCTGAGAGGATAAGATGTGGAGATGACTAGGCATTTAGCTATCATAGTACACTATGCAAAATTGTGTGACTGGAATCTTACAGCAGCCATATCTGTGTGTATTTAGGTTTCTGTCTCTATCATGGATGATATAGTAGGTGTGAATGAGTTAATCAGACTTTTTCAACTCACATAACATCTTGTCTTGTTTGATCCTTCTGGGAACTGAAGTTTTAACCTGCCTGTGTATTATTAGATATGACCTTTTATAGTGATATGTTGATATTTTTCTCAATTAAGATGCAAAGAAAACACTGTAGCATGTAGATTCTAATTAAAGTTTGTCCAAACATTAATTTCATGCCACAGTAAACATGAAAAACTTGGCTTTCCCATTGACTTTCATTATACTCATTACATGAAATGAGCATGCGAGTATTAGGAATTGCTTGGTTCGAGCAACTAGCATCCGAGCATTGTAATGCACGCTCATCTGTAATAAAAATCCAATTGGAAGATACATACCAGAGCATGCATGATATTAGTCAGTACAGTTGTGCTGAGTAACTAGTAGCGATGAGTGAATAGAAAAATATTAGGATTCAGGAAAATTGGCACGAATAATTTCTAATATCCGTGTATTCATACCGAATAATGAATCCAATGAAAGTCAATGGGAAAGACAAATATTTTTCTGCTGGACCCAAGCAACAGATCTGGAGGCCTGATAGAAAAGCTGAAACGGATGGGAAAGTGCTAAAACTAAATGGGAACAGCATGGAGAAGATGCCTGCATGCCTTTCTGACTCACATATGATATCTGGGAATAATATTGTCAGACTGTTGCACTGGTTTTATGGATTTATAAAGAAGATCTACGAAACCAAACCTAAATTTTTTTAACAGGAAAAAGCTAAGAAGCATTTTATATATTGTAAGGTTTCAATATAAAAAGGCTGCTTCAGAGGTAATCAGGAGACACGTTTCTTATCCAAAAAATCATCAGTTTTATTACATCATAAACCTCACAGTCACATGCAATACAAATCTTCAGTACTTCAGCTCCTGCCTGGAGCCTCACTCCTCACAGACACAGAGACCTCTCTGTAATGTCCCGCCTGGACGCATGGAAGTCCGTCCACCCTGGCAGACTCCCACAACACTCTCTTCAGACACAGAGACCTCTCTGTAATGTCCCGCCTGGACACATGGTAGTCTGTTCACACTCACAGACTCCCACAACACTCTCTTCAGGTGCCAAGCACACTTCGTTACATATCTGTAACCCCACCCATAGATGAGGTCAGGATCACATGGTTAGGTCACCTGGTCATGACCTCATCACAGGTCCTTTACCACAGCACAAACCATGCTTCCATGCATATCTCGAGGAGCATACACAGTGCCCCCTAGCTGCATCAGGTGTCACTACACCACAATATATACATCTTCTTTAGCAAATGTTCACATGGAGCATTTTGGCTATAGTTTTTCTTTTTACATTTGTGAGGTACCTCACTCATTCAAAATTGTTAAATTGTTAGCAAGTTAGTGGAATACATTCAGTGGTGGAAATAAGTATTTGATCCCTTGCTGATTTTGTAAGTTTGTCCACTGACAAAGACATGAACATTATCATTTTAAGGGTAGGTTCATTTTAACACTGTGTGGTTATTTGTCGATGGGATGGCAAACAGGAGAGCGACTGCACTCGAATGTCCAAGCAAGTTTATTAAAACGTCATAAACTGCTCTGGTTAGAAAAATAAAAACAGCCTTCTCCGGCACAAAGTAACAAAAAGGCTAATACACAGTCCATGTACTATAGCAGGTTAGTGTCCTTAGAACACCCACACTGGAGGTCTCCACACCTCCAGTCACACACACCTGTGGTCAGCAGTAATCTACTTTATATAGCTGACACCCAGCTAACACATATCACATGACTGGTCATGTGGAAGTGACATCACAACAGGTCCTTAAACACATACAAAGGTATGGTGATGAACCTACTCTCACATCTCTCTATGTGACCTTTCATATCACTACATACCTCCCCCCTCTGCCTAAAGCAGTGGGCTTGGCACCTTTCATTCACCGACTAGAAACTCTTTTCAGTCGTCTCCGACCATTAAACGGTCTGTCAAAGTCGGGCCCCGCTACTGAACCCTTTCAAGGCATCCGTCATCTGACTCTGTCACGTTCTTTGATAAGAATGTCCCCTTGTCATTTCATCCATTACAGGGTCTCTGGCTTAGGTCACTGAGTCCTGAGCTAACTGAGGCTTCAATGCTACTACCTCTCACTTCAGGCCATCTATGTCCTGTATTAGCTCCACTTCAAGGACTTTCACTCTTAAGCAAACCTCTTCGCCTCTCTATACCGCGAGTTGAAGGTGGCGGCCTTTTTCTTCCCAACTCTTGCAGCTGTCTATTGGTCTGCTCCTTCTCAAGTCTTAGCTGCTCTATTCTTCCCTGGTATGCCTCCAGGAGCATCCAGATCTTCCCAAGGCTTTCCACCAACCCACGCCGACTTTGAGCTCCCCTTGCTTTCTCCAGACGTCGAGTATCTTCCTTATTCCTCAACAGCATGATCTGCTTCGTGCGGCAGCATGGTAGCTGCCTATCCATTATGAAAGCTTCCCGCTTCACTGTGACTTCCCTAGTTGACAATATGACCAACTGCTTCGTCTCTGGCGCATCCTCACTGGCACACACATCTTGTATGTCTTCGGGTATCTCTTTTATGCACATGACACCCGAAGTTTCACCTTCTTGGACCGACTGGTGGACTTTATTTGTTATGAATGTGCTAGAGATGGTTTCTGAGCAGAGGC
>VIAB01003038.1:39239-51354 GCA_009801035.1 Oophaga pumilio | reverse complement strand
TTGAGTCACAGTCTGCATAGGAGTCATTCCCACTCCCCCGTCATCCTGGAACAGCAAGTCCCCATTTAACCAGGTGTCTGCCCCTATCCCTGGAGCTACCCAGTTTCTCATGGTCCCACGTTTGGTCACCCCAAAGTCCCCGCATTGGTCTGACCCACACTTTCTTCCGGTCAGCAGGAACTCGGTACCCTCGGGTGGTGGGGCTTCCTTAGGGTCATTCTGGTTCCCTTCTGAGCAATCAGACACTCCCCTTTCCTTCCACAAATCCCAAAACCATTCAAAGTCCCAGCATATTACTATAGGGTATGGCAAGTTTGGGATTACAGGAACATCATGGCTGGAAATAAGAGTGGGCGTCTTAATGATTACCCTGGACACTGGATAATCCCTAGCGACCCCATGAATGCAGTGGACTTCCATCTTCCTCCCGAGAATCAGATAGACAGGGAGTGTGGCGCTCAGCAGGGTCCCCTGGCTGCCTGAGTCCAGAAGTCCACTCACCCACTCTCCATTGACTACTACAGAACAGTTCTGTGACCCCATGTCAGATGGTAAGTCAGTACACCATTCTGGACATGCACTGTTCAAACACTGAACCCGGCAACGGTCCATCGGCTTATTCACCGCCAACTCTTTTCCCCTCACCCCCTCAGTTTGGGACTCCGCCCCCTCTGGATGTGGCAATACCTTATTAGGGTTTACTGGTTCCCTATTCTCGCTTGTGATCTCAGAATCCTTTCCCCACAGATCCCAAAACAAACAGAAATCCCGGCCTATAATTATAGGTCGCACCAAGTCCCGAACGACGCCGACTTCATGGGACTCAGTGCTATGCGTCGTTTCAATGTCCACTCTGGCCATAGGGTAGTCCTTTACATCACCATGTATACATCGAACACCGACTTTTTTCCCCGGGAGTATGTTGAGAGGAAAAGTGGCCCTCACCAGGGTCACTAAGCTCCCAGAGTCTAGAAGCGCCATTACTGCTTTACCGTTCACCTTCACGGGACATGCTTGAGGACCCTTATTGGAGAATGAGTTCACACTGCAGGCTGGATATGCATAAAATGACATACGTGTCCTATGCTGCAGACCATCTGCTCGATAGTCTGGGAACACCGGGCAGCTATATGTCCTGGCTCATGGCACCTCCAACAAATAATATCACCCGTAGGGACCTTGGGCAGCACCTCCCCCCGCCATTTTGACTTTGGGCGCCCCACCCCTTTTTGGGACTCTGCCCCCTGCTGGGACCCCAGTACAGAATGGGTGGCCTCCCCAAGGAGCCTTCCACTCCCTGGTATCTTTCAACCAGTCCGACCAGTTCATCGGCATTCCGGGGATCACCCTGGGCAACCCAAGTTTGTATGGGCTTCGGCAGGGAGTGCACAAACCGATTCATCACCACTCTTTCCACTATCAGCGCAGGCGTAGCGGACTCTGGCTGCAGCCATTTCTGGACCAGGTGCAACAGGTCAAACATTTGGCAGCGGTTTGTCCCGGTGATAGGTCCAGGGGTGAACTCGCTGTGCCCTGATAGTCATTGTCACCCCCAAACGTGCGAGAATCTCAGCCTTCAGTTTATGATACTCCTTGGCGTCCTGCAACGTCAAGTCATAGTACACCTTCTGGGTCTCCGCCATCATGTACGGCGCCAATATCTCTGCCCACTGCTCTGGCGGAAGTTTTTCTCTCTCAGCAACCCTCTCAAATACCGTCAGGAAAGCCTCAACATCATCCCCAGGGGTCATTTTCTGCAATGTGCACCTTACCGCCTTCCTGACGTGGGTGTCATCAGCCAGACCTGGGTTTGGGGTGCTCGTCCTGCCCTGGATGGTGGTTACCAGAAGCTGCATCTGCTGCCATTGCTCCTGCTGTCTCTGCTGCATCTGCTGCAACAACATCTTGTTGGTCTCTTGCAGCTGTGTCAGTGTCTGGACCAAGTGCTTCAGCAGGTCCTCCATTTTCCCCAGAAATTCCTGCTGACTTGCTACAGCCTTGACCCAAAACATGCAGTACCGTCTCACTTCTCTGCTGGGAACGCTGCCCACATTCTCCACCAATTGTAGGGCTTTGTCTCGCTCAGGTGCGATGGGAGGCAAACAGGAGAGCAACTGCACTCGAATGTCCAAGCAAGTTTATGAAAACGTCATAAACTGCTCTGGTTAGAAAAACAAAAACAGCCTTCTCCAGCACAAAGTAACAAAAAGGCTAATACACAGTCCATGTACTATAGCAGGTTAGCGTCCTTAAAACACCCACACTGGAGGTCTCCACACCTCCAGTCACACATACCTGTGGTCAGCAGTAATCTACTTTATATAGCTGACACCCAGCTAACACAGATCACATGACTGGTCATGTGGGAGTGACATCACCACAGGTCCTTAAACACATACAAAGGTATGGTGATGCCCCTACTCTCCCATCTCTCTATGTGACCATTTATATCGCTACAACTGAGAGATAGAATATCAAAAATAAAATCCAGTAAATCACATTGTATGAATTATATAAATTTATTTGCATTTTGCAGTGAGAAAAAAGTATTTGATCCCTCTAGCAAACAAGTCTTAATACTTGGTGACAAAACTCTTGCTGGCAAGCACAGCAGTCAGACGCATTTTGTTGTTGATGATGAGGTTTGCTGTGATGACTTCTGGAGTGAACCCTCTGGGTCGTGATACCAACCCACTCTGGGCGAGCTGACCTAGTGAGAACCACCCCCTATAGAGGGAGCGTCAGGGGCAGACCCAGAGGAGTGAAGTACCACGACTGCTGGAACCAGGTGGCCGGCTCACAGAAGACGGGAGTATGCAGGCAGTGGAAGTGTGCAAAGCATGGACACGGGAACACGCAGAGTATGAAACAGTGCAAGGCGTGTACACGAGGGTACGCAGAGTACAGGACATTGAAAGGCATGTGCACGAGGGTACGCAGAGTGCAGGACAGTGCAAGGCATGTGCACGAGGGCACACAGAGTACAGGACAGTGCTAGATGTGTGCACGAGGGCACACAGAGTACAGGACAGTTAAAGATGTGTGCATGAGGATACGCAGAGTACAGGACCATGCAAGGCGTTTGCACGAGGGTATAAGGCAATGCAGAGTGTGTACTAAGAAGCACGACAGAGCATAGATCAGAGCGTGTGCTAAGAAGCACGACAGCACAGAGCAGAGTGTGTGCTAAGAAGCATGATAGAACAGAGCAAAATGTGTGCTAAGAAGCACGACAGAGCACAGAGCAGACATGTGCTAAGAAGCACAACAGCACAGAGCTGAGCGTGTTCTAAGAAACACAACAGAGCACAGTACAGGGGACCTGAGTACAGGACGTGACCGAGCAGGGACTAAGCAGGCCTATCAGGGAAGCACAACAGTAATCAGATGCCTCCCACAGGAAGAGGCAGCCTGATATAGGGCAAGACCACAGAGTGCGTGCATGCTGTGCATAGCCACACAGCCACAGGATTAAGTGTGAGAGTTGCGCGTGTGCACCCGACGGGATCCCCAGCGTGGGCGCGGCACCTGAAGTGGTGACATCGGGCGAGGAGTCCTGGCACCGGGTGAGCGTGGCATAACAGTACCCCCTTTACGCTCCCTCTTTCTAAGGCTGGAAAGATATTTAGACAAAATCTGGGGTGTGTGGATATTCTCCCGGAGCTCCCAAGATCTCTCTTCAGGGCCGAAGCCCTTCCAGTCAATTAAAAAGAGAGTCCTCCCTCTTACCTTCTTCATGGCCAGGATATCATTCACTTCAAATTCATCCCCCACGCCAACAAGCTGGGATGTGTGGCCCAGAGAAGGATGAAACCGGTTAAGTGCCACGGGTTTGAGGAGGGACACATGGAAGGAATTGGGAATGCGGAGCTAGGCGGGTAATTTCAATTTGTATGCCACATCATTAATGCGCCTGTGAACCTCAAAAGGACCAATGTATCAGGGGCCAAGTTTGTATGATGGTACCTTGAGGCGAATATATTTGGAGGAAAGCCACGCTTTGTCATCAGGGAGATAAGGAGGAGAGTCCAGGCTCCTTTTATCAGCATGTAATTTCATCCTGTTTTGAGCTTTCTTCAGAGCAGTTTTGGTTTCCAGCTATACCTTGGAGAACTCCACGGACAGAGAGTGGGCCGCAGGCACTCCCGAGACAGGAAGTACCAGTAAAGGCACACTGGGATGTTGTCCGAAAACAATGAGGAAAGGAGACTTGGATGAAGATTCGCTGGTGTGGTTATCGTATGCAAAGTCAGCCCGAGGAAGTAAACTGACCCAGTTGTTTTGATGAGCATTTGAGAAGTGACAGCGATAAGATGTAAGAATTTGATTTGTTCATTCCACCTGCCCATTGCTTTGGGGTGATAAGCAGAAGAAAAGTCCAGTGTCACTTTCATGAGTGCACAAAGAGCTCTCCAGAGCCGAGAGGTGAATTCGACCCCTCTGTCTGACATGATGTGCAAAGGGAAGCCGTGAATTCTGATGATGTGGATGATGAAAATCTTTGCCAATTCAGGAGCAGAAGGTAGACTGGAGAGAGGAACAAAATGGTCCGTCTTTGAGAATCGATCCACAACCACCAGGACCACAGTACAACCAGGGGAATGAGGCAAATCAGTAATAAAATCCATGGCTATATGCTGCCATGGAGCCGAAGGTACTGGAAGTGGAAGCAGAAGACCCTGAGGGTGGTTGCCTGGGTACCTTGTTCTGGGCGCAGGATGGACAGGAAGCCGCAAAGTCTTTGATGTCTTTGAAAAGAGATGGCCACCAATAGTAACGGGAAATCAAGAAAAGAGTCTTTTTGACACCAACGTGGCCGGCAATCTTGGATGAATGTCCCCAGCTTAACATTCGTTTCCTGTTGTTCTCAGCCACGAAGGTTCTTCCTGGAGGTAACGTGGTTAACTTGACAGGAGCCACAGTAATTATCTTGGATGGGTCGATGATATGAGAAGGTTCGTCTTCAATATCAGTCGACTGGAAGGATCTCGATAACTCATCAGCTTTAATGTTTTTATCGCCAGGCTGAAAATGAAGTTCAAAGTCAAAGCCGGGGGTTGAGCCTTTGTGCAGACTGGATGTACACCAGGTTTTTATGGTCTGTGAAGATCTTGAATGGATGTATGGCACCTTCTAGCAAGTATCTCCATTCCTCCAAACTCCAAAACCAGCTTAATAGCCAATAGCTTTGTCGCTAATGGGGTAATTTCGCTCAGTCGGGGAGAATACTTTAGAAAAGAAGCCACAGGTGGCCAGGTGTCCCGAAGAAGACTTCTGCAAAAGGACTGCACCGGCCCCAGTAGAGGATGCGTCCACCTCGAGAGTGAAGGGTTTACTAACCTCAGGATGATGAAGCGCTGGAGCCGAAGTGAAGGCTTGCTTCAAGGATTGGAAGGTGTCCTCTGCCTCAAGAGGCCAGGCATTTGGGTTAGCTCCTTTGAGAATAAAAGATGAGATGGGGCAAACCGATGAGGAGAAATGGGGGACGAACTGCCGATAGTAGTTCGCAAAACCAAGGAAGTGTTGGATTGCATTCACCCCATGGGGCCGTGGCCAATTGAGAACGGCAGACACTTTCACCGAATCCATGCGTAGACCAGAGTCCGAGATAATGTACCCCAAGAATGGCCAGGGCGTTTGTTCGAAGATACATTTCTCAAGCTTGGACATGAGTCTTTTATAAAGGTGACTATGTAAGACAGCTGTGTTTAATGCAGGTAACGAGTTGATTAGGAGCGTCTAACCGGTCTGTAGGAGCCAGAACTTTTAACGGTTGGTAGGGGATCAAATACTTATTTCTCACTGCAAAATGCAAATAAATTTATAGATTTTATACAATGTGATTTTCTGGATTTTATTTTTGATATTCTATCTCTCAATGTTAAAATTAACCTACCCTTAAAATTATAGACTGTTCATGTCTTTGTCAGTGGGCAACCTTACAAAATCAGCAAGGGATCAAATACTTATTTTCCCCACTGTAATCTCCAGCAGTTTCCAATGGCAGCTAAAACATGCCTGTTTGAATTTTGTGCTTTGCCCGCTACCACCAGCACGTCCACCGCCATGTCATTATGCAGCTCTTGCTTGACATTTTCATAGGGCCAGCAGGTGGCTTGAAACCTGAGTTTGGGAAGGGCCCTCAGGTGGCCCTGTATCATACATTTGGGAGGGCTCTCACTCTTACATTTGGGAGGTCCCTCCCTCATTCAAAATTGTTAGCTAGATAGTGGAATACATATGCCCCATCACTTTACAATGCCAGCTAAAACATGGCCATTTGAATTTTGGGCTTCGTCGCCACCACCACCACGTCCATCGCCATGTCATTATGCGGCCCTCGCTTGACATTTTCAGAGGGCCAGCAGATGCCATAAAACCTGAGTTTTGTGAGCTCCACAGTTCATTTTTGCCACCGGATCCCAATGCCAATGGAGCTACTGTCATACCAACTGAAGCCTCTGTAAGGTGAATATAATACAGGAGTTGGGGGAGCTGTATGTGAAATGTCAATACATTGGATTCTACCAGACACCAAAAGCATTAGAATTAAATTCTGAATTCAGTGTATGCAAACGAGGGCCTTAAACCCATGTCAGGAACATGTACAAGCCTCATTTTACTTGGAAGCAGCCTCCTCAAGGAAAAGAGACAGGAGTGCCATTGACCAATCAGTACAAGCCTACGCACCTCTTCTGGAAACTACCCAACTAGGATGAATTTATCTTTTGCATGGTTTTGAGCAACAATGGAGTAATTTAAGAGCCTGGAAATGTCAGGAATGGTCTTTGTCCAGCACAGACAATATAAAGTGCTAATTAATATGTATGCCCTATCTAACTAACAATTTGGGAAGAGACATATATGCTGACAAGGGACGACTGAACACTGCGCTGGGACAATGAACTGGACGTGGTTTCTGACTGTTGTGTGCATAAGTGCCGCCTTTCTGGACAATAGATTAGGAAGCACATAACACAGTGGAAGGGCCAGTGGTTTCACTCTCAGACACAGATTTTGTACCCAGGCATTCCGCCCACCAACCGGGATGCTTCGTATGTCAGCAGTATATGGCGTATGCTAGAAGAGGTATTATGTCCAATTTCCCTTCTGTGGGTATGATTTTTGAACTAGCAGAATATATAGAGCATGTTTCATTACTCATATTATTATTCTGTGTAAGGCTGAAAACTGAAGAAGTGTGCGGAGCATATTAATGTTCCACAATGTCCAAGTGCAAACCCAAAAATCAACATCAGTCTCCCAGATACATGCTTAAAGAGACCGTGAAAAGGGCAACATAATAAAAAAATTATAATAATAGAATATATAGAGATTGAGAGTAGAAATTTGACTACTGCACAATGTAAAAAGGTTTCCAAAAATTAGGCAAAGGCTCTGTATCCAAGGAGTCTGTATCATATATGCTGAAAGAGACCATGATAGGGACCTCACAATACATTTTTCAGTTATTAGAATAGGTAGAGATGAGTACAAGTTTCATCATTGCACAATGTGCAAAGTTTTCCAAAAATTACCCATGGGGTTTGTATCATACACGCTGAAAGAGACCGTGATAGGGACCTCACAATACATTTTGCAGTTATTGTCATTGCTAGAGATAGGGAGTACAAATTTCATCATTCCACAATGTACAAAGGTTTTAAAAAATGTAAAAACATTACCCACGTTGGGTATACATATATAACAACTAAGTACTTGTTGCAGAAGCAGGAGGAGTAGGAGGTGATTTCCTGAACACATTGGGTTTGGATGGTAAGGCATGGACATTAAGACAACTTCCTGAAAAGAACATTTGGGCTGCATTTATGGTAGGTTGCTGTCATGTGTAGCGCTTACAAAGTCGGAGTAAATTCAGCCCTTGTTCAATTTTAGAAGAGTTAGCCTATCTGCATTTTCCCGCTCAGACAGCACACTTGCGGCAGGGCATGGCAGCACCTCCAATGCATACAAGGAGAGGTTGCTGAAAAATCAGGAAGGATGCAGGTAAAGTTACTTAAGTAGTCCTTCACCATCTTGGTCAACTTCTCCCTCCTTGTCACAGCTGCATCCACAGACAGCCTTTGCTGATGTGATGGTTTCATGAAAATGGCCCAGTTGGTGGACATCCCCCCCTCCGAGTTGCACCTGGTGTGCGTGTCCCTCCCCTGTAATCCTTGTGGGGGAAAAAACATCTCTGCCAGCAGCATTGTCTGAGGGTAATCTTTAGCAAATCTTACACAATGGCCTTCTGGCATGCATGCACTGAAAATTGCACGTCTGCCTCTGACATGAGAGAAACAAATTTCTCCTTGTACCGTGGGTCAAGAAAGGTGCACAGCCAGTATTTCATGGTCGACAAAATGTCATTCATGCAAGGGTCTTGGGAAAGGCATCTGGACATGAACTGTGTGTTGTGTGGCAGACTACAAAGAGTCAAATATTTAGTGTCCCAATCAAGATGAACACTAACTATCCTCTCCTCACAATGCATCCCTCCTCCTCCTCTTCATGCCATCCATGCTGGACAGGCATGAAGCTGAGATTGGGATTCCCCTCTGTAGCGCAAACCAAAAACTACTGTTCCTCCTCCTCCTCCTCCTGTTCCTCGTCATCACCCAATGTGGCCTGAGAATATTGTGTGAGGCTGGGCTGTGTGGTATCATCCACTGGAAAATCTTGCTCCATAGCAATCTGTTTGGAAATCAAAGCTTCCTCTTTGAGATTCTGCAGCGAACGTTTTAATACAGAGCAGTGGGATGGTTACGCTGATAATAGCGTCATCAGCACTCACTATCTTGGTGCAGTACTCAAAGTTTTGAAGAACCTCACATATGTCAGTTATCCACACCCATGCTGCAGTTGTTATTTCTGTTGACTGAGTGTTACTCCGATGGGCATTGAGACGCTGGAATTCAGACCCTACCCTCTGCTGCTCACTAAGGCTTGCCAACATGTAAAAGGTCAAGTTCAAGCTTGTGGGCAGGTCACAAATCAGTCGGTGACAAGGCATTAAAGCACTGCTGCAGCAAAGCCAGACTGGCGAAAGGTTCAGAAATGGGCACTGATGCGGCGTACCTTGGCAAATAGGTCCGGCAAGTCACGGTATGTTTAAAAATCGCTTTAAAACCAAGTTCAGCATGTGGGCCATGCATGGAACGTGTACCTGCCTTGGTGAAGCGGCAGCACGCCCTGCTGAAGCTCATATGTTTAGTTGATAGAGCTCACAATGCAGCAGAGCTGTTGAATGAAATAGACAACACCGATCAGTGGCTCTCCCCACTAAACCTCCAACCAGGTCTGGTGTGCTTAAAGCTGCCACCAAGTTACGCCCATTATCGTGCACAACCACACCTGGTTGGAGGTTCAGTGGGGAGAGCCACTGATCAGTGTTGTCTTTTATCTCATTCAACAGCTCTGCTGCATTGTGAGCTCTATCAACTAAAGATACTAATTTTCTATTGGTTAAATAAATAGTGTATTTTTTATATCGCCTTTATGACATTCCAACAGCAGAGTAAGGAAAATTATTGCCACTGCTAAATTGTGACGTTTGTGTATCTTTGCAGGCTATTCGCCAGTCGCACAACTATTAGATACAGATACGCTATTTATTTAACCAATATAAATTTTATTTGTTTTTTTATATTGGCTTTAAGACACATGCCAACAGCAGACTCAGGGAAATTACTGGTAAATAGTGATGCTTCTGTAGCTCAGAAGGTTTTGCACCATTCACATAACTGCTAGATAAATATTAGCTTTTCCAGCAATAGGCGAGGAATATTATTTTGTAATTAGCTTTTATAAAAGATGTTTACTATATGCTGGCACTGACGAATATAATTTAGCTGTAAAAAAAGGTTTTTTTATATGTTGGTATGCAGGAATATTATGTAGCTCCAAAAAAATTAGTATATGCTGGTTCTAAGTAATATTATTTGTCTCTAAAAAGAGCTGCTTTGTATATTATGGTAGTGGCTAAAACCCTGCCTAGCTCTCACTAATCTCACAGTCTGTTCCTACACTATATAACACAATGCAAACTAGCAGAGATATGCAGCTTGTGCTTGCAATGATAACACCCAGGTGCCTGTCTTTCCCTCATATTAAATCTCTCCCTAGCAGTGAGCTAATCTTCACTGTCAGTGGCTCTTAAAAGAGCTTTTAGTAATCACAAACTCTCTCTATATGATGCTTTCACTCTCCTTATGCTCGCACTACGCTATTTCTGGCTGTAATGTGTGCAAGATGGCGCCAGCAGGGATTAAATATCCCCATGACGCTGTGAGGTCAGCCAATCACAGTAATGACACATCAAAGATGGTGCCAGCATTACTGTGATTGGCAAGCAAGACCAGCATGTTCATTGGCTGCAAATAAAGCGCCAAATATGCTGGGCGGGACACTTGAATATACCGAGGAAAATAGCAAATTACGGGTAACGAATAGCCCGAATAACTTACTATTCATGCGAGTAACAAATAGTGCCGAATGTATTCGCTCATCACTAGTAACTAGAGCACATGCGCAAAACAATGTCAAATGGGTTAAAGTATGACATGAAATAAAAACAGTTGGAAACAATTAACATGAAATCATGCAATAAGTATTGATATTTGAAGCTAAATTGACATAAATAAGTAAAATAAATGGATAAATGATTGAAATGACAATGAATGAAAGAAAAGGAGTGCAGATCAATTGATTCGCCTCATAATGTATTAAAAAACCCATGTAAAGGGAAATATACTGTATCTGAACAAGAGTTTGAGAACAAAGCAAGTGTGATTATACTCAGGGTGAACTCAAGGACTGTAAATTGAGCAAATACAATAACATAGTATTACAATATCAAATATAATCAGTAGGAAAAAAAATGTGAATTAGATATAAAAAATGGGTAAATAAACTAATACAGTAAAAAAAAACTCCAATGATAAAGTGTATTTCAAGAGGAAAAAAAGAAAAGAAATAAAGATACAAAAAAGAGAAAAGCACAACACCATGCATGATGAATAGGGAATTCATGAAGAAACAAATTGTGATGTGAAGTGCCAATATTCCTGAAAATGCTCCTAAAAAAGGAAAAAGCAGAGGAGTAATGAACAATAAAAGTGCAAAGTGTAAAAAAAAACCTGTGTAATTATTTTTATGTTCTTTATTTTTTTAATAAAAACCTGTGAGAAGTTCTTCATTTATGCTACCTACTCTAACGATCCATCTGGATTAACTATTACGCAACTATGGGACACTATCTGAGCACCTATGGATTTGCCATTATATACCATGTTCCAAATTATTATGCAAATGATATTTTTCTCTGATTTTCCTAAGTGGTCGGTGCAAATGACAGTCAGTCTAATAAAAGTCATCGCCCTTTAGAGTATACATCGAATTTTATTGACGAAACCTCCCAATGATAACAGTATAATTTCTAAAATGAATAAAAACTCAAAATGCACTGTTCCAAATTATTAGGCACAGTAGAATTTCTAAAACTTTGATATGTTTTAAAGAACTGAAAATGCTCATTTGTGGAATTTGCAGCATTAGGAGGTTACATTCACTGAACAAAAAAGCTATTAAGTCCAAAACATCCTAAGACCTCAAGCAGCTTGGATTTTGTGCCTCTCCACTCTTCCTCCAGACTCTGGGACCTTGATTTCCAAATGAATGCAAAATTTACTTTCATCTGAAAACAACACCTTGGACCACTGAGCAACAGTTCATTTTTTTCTCGACCCAGGTAAGACGCTTCTGGCATTATTTATTGGCCATGAGTGGCTTGACACAAGGAATGCGACACTTGTAGCCATTGTCCTGGATAAGTCTCCGTGTGGTGGATCTTGAAGCAATGACTCCAGCAGCAGTCTACTCCTTGTGAATCCCCCCAAAATATTGAATGGTCTTTTCTTAACAATCCTTTCAAGGCTGCAGCTATCCCAGTTGCTTGTGCACCTTTTTCTACCACACTTTTTCCTTCCAGCGCATGCGTGGCCAACGTGGAGCTACAGGCTGCATAAAGGGACAAATCGTGAGCTCAGTCGTATGTTCTGTGACTCCGCCCCGGTATGAACTGCATTCACTGGAAGCAATCAGCTGAATGATACAA
>VIAB01003037.1:62507-79150 GCA_009801035.1 Oophaga pumilio | reverse complement strand
TGGTGTCTCTCTGAAGGTTGGGGGTCAGACTCTGGTATTGGGGGTCTCGGGAGTGAGTGGGGTATAACCTATAAGTAAATGACATCTTTTCCAGGCCCGGCGTCTTGCATGCGATTGGTGGTGGCTTAGAGGTCAGGGATCAGTATACAGTGTCTCTCTGAAGGTCGGGGGTCTCGAGAGTGAGTGGAGTGTAACCTATAAGTAAATGACATATTTTCCAGGTCCGGTGTCTTGTGCGCTGATGGCGGTTGCTGGAGGCATGTGCTGCAGATGAAGTATGACCGCCCTGGAGAGACCACCGCTGCTCCTTCCGGCAATGATTCATCATCCTTGACCCGTGACCCGGTGATTTTCATCTGCCTCCTCCATTCTTACTCCAGACTTGGGTTTCTTCAGACGTTGTCACTAGACTCCATCCCAAATGTGGTTACATCAGAGGATCAAAGGTTTCCCGGGCCTGCTCTCCAGCAGCTGGGCCCGCCGCATCCTTGCCGTCTTGGGTTTTCTTCTGCTGATGTACTGGTACTTGTCTACAGGATCGTTGTACCGTTCCTTGTGGTACTCGGGTCATCCCCGAAGTGGCCCTGGGGCGTGTCTACAGACCCAGACTAAGCAATGGAAGACGCTTGCAGACAGGGGTGACTTAATGATGGTCTCCTTCCCAGGAGAGGAATCCAAACTGCAGGGCCCTGTCATGGTTGGGAATGGGTTTCTCCTGGTGGACGTTGTGAAGAATAACTTGTGGGTGTCTTCTGCCTCTGTACCATTCCGTATGACAGACTATACCCCTGTAATAAATGTGAAGAGTTCGGGGGCGGCAGCAGACGTCCGCGCCTCTGCCTTCTTCTATAAGGAAGGTCTGATAAGGTCGGTTCGCTGTTTGCAAATCGAGTTGACGGACTCCCACCGTGACTGCGTCTCTGTCCGTGAAGACTTCTTGGCACACAGGAGTCGGCCTCACCTGTACATTCAGCGCATCCACATCTCCAACCCCAGCGACAAGGTGGCTGTTTTTGAGGTCTCTTCCCAGAAGCCATTTTCCGGAGCCAAGTTTTCCACCAGTGTAGAGAAGGTGCAGGATAGACAGTTCCTCCTCTCCTCTGGACGGGTGTCCTTAGAAGATGGAAAGAGTATTCTGGTCGTGATCGCGACTAAGAAGCTGTTGACCCGAGTGCAGGTCCCCCCAAAGTCTGAATTTGATGAAACTGTGCTCTCTGTCGTATATACGTCTGAACCTATAGACTCAGGAAAGCTGGAGGAGAATTTCAGTAAACTACGAGAGTCTGCAAAGAAGGAGATGCTGGAAGTGATGCGCATGAGACCTGACGACCTCTACAGCGAGCACCAACAGATTTGGTCAGATTTGTTTGTTTCTGGTAAGATGTCTGTCTCTATGTATCTATCTTACATGTCGCTCAGCTAATTTTTGCAATAGGGGTTCATTAAAATGTGAATTGGTCGGCTTTTACATAGCACAGCACATAGCAAATTGCAGAATGAATAACCAGTAAATCATGAGCTTGTTCTGACGGTATGTGTTGCTGTTCTCTCTTCTCTTGATCCATCTTCCAAGCTGATTTATGACCACATCAAAGCTTAATTTACAATTTGGTCAATAATCAGCTTGGTAGATGGATCAAGAGAAGAGAGATTAGGGTTACAGACCAGAGCGTTCTCACTGATGGACTCCCTGGTAACTCTTTCTGCAGTCTGTGTACTATGATACATACAGCATAAGTGTTACAGACCAGAACAAGCTCACTGGTAACTCATTTTCCATTCAGAGGGTGGAGCAGCCAAATTGTTTCAGCCTTGCTTCGTGTAAATGTCTGGTGTGAGGAAGGTCACCTCCGATGGGTTCATCCAGTTTTAGGAGGTAGATTGTTCCCAGTTATTGCTGGTAATAGGCAGAGTATTCTATGTGTACAGTACAAACAGTGTGAAGTCTTCAATGACACATTACTACTATCTGGGTGTACTGAAGCTCTGTAGTTATTTTTTGCGAGCACTGAGTCATCGAAGGCAGTCTAGATTATTCTGTAAACATAATTGACTCATTCGGCAGATCTCTCTTTTGGTTGCAGACAGAACTAGCAACCAGTCCTCCATTAAGATCCCACTGTTTGGATTCCTGATAAGCTGCTGACGTATGCAATTCCCCAGCAGTGCCCCCACAGGTGAAATGAAGCATTGCACATTTCTCATATCAATCACTAATGTAACCTATGTGTGGGGTCCTCAGGATCTACTTAGCCATTCTCCACCTTGGCTGTAACTGGACACTTTTTTATTATCAGGCAGGAAAACTTTGAAAAAGGATTATATTTCCATTGTTACATTGGTTTTCATAGTAAGTACACCAGCCTCATCGAGTCAGAGTTTTTTTTAATAATGTATGCAATTTATATTGTGAAATCTGATGACAGATCATATTTAGTGATATTTTTTTTCTCCAGGCATTGAAATGAGAAAGATTAAGGATGCCCACACTCCATCCAGCGACACCATCAACATCACACTTTACTACATTCTTTCCTGTTCCCTGGCTCCTCTTGTAGATCCCCTCGTGAGCAATGAGGAGCGAGAGAAAATGGAGCTTTCTCTGAATTACGCTGACCACTGCTCTAGCGGCCATGCTACGATGCACGCAGAGAATCTGTGGCCCAGTAAGCTGAGCGGGATTACACAGCTTCTGCAACTCTGGGAGCTATGGAAATTGACCTTACAGAAGAGAGGCTGTAAAAGCCTGGTGATGGCAGGTGCCCACGGACTCATGCAGGGTATGATGCTGAGCTTTGGTGGCCTGCAGTTCACTGAAAACCACTTGCAGTTCCAGTCTGACCCTCATGTCCTTCACAACAGTTACTCCCTACGAGGGATACATTATAACAAGGACCTTATCAACCTGGCCGTCCTGCTGGACCAGGAGGAGAAGCCTTTTCTGCACGTGTCGGTGAAGTTCCAGGACAAGCTAGTGAAGCTTTACGCCTGCGAAGCCGGATGTTTAAATGAACCGATAGAACTGACCTCCGAAATCCGCGGACACACATTCCCTGTGCTGGTCACTCAGCCCTTAACCCCATTACTTTACATCTCAACAGAACTGACCCATTTGCAAGACTTGAGGCACACTCTTCACTTGAAGGAAATCCTAGCCCATGAAGAGCACATGGCCAAACAGTACCCCGGCCTGCCGTTCCTGTTCTGGTTCAGCGTGGCCTCTCTGATCACACTCTTCCACCTCTTCCTGTTTAAGCTAATTTACAATGAATACTGCGGACCGGGGGCAAAGCCGCTCTTCAGGAGTAAGGTATAATGTCAGCTGCTTCTTACATCAGCGCTGCCCCCTTCTTCCTGTTAGCTATGCTTTGCCTGCTGATGCAGCCTGCAGATCGGGGGACTTGTGTGGTGTGTGTGCATGTGGTGGTGGTTTGCACAGTTTCCATAAAATACAAAGCACTGAGTCAATGCTGAATATTTTCTAGTCTTTTACCTGAAATGCAAGTGTTTCTAAAGACTGAAGATGATGCACTTTCTGCAATATAGCAAGAACCTTCCAAGAGCTATGGTGGATTAGTCCTCCACTAAGGCTGACGTGTCACCCCGTGTAACAGACTATGTACATAACACAATGATAATTGTGATCTCTGAATATTGAGATGTACACATGTGGTCAAAATTGTTGGTACCCCTCGTTTAATGACAAAACCCACAATGGTCACAGAAATAACTTAAATCTGACAAAAGTAGTAATAAATCAAAAATCTATGAAAATGAACAAATGAAAGTCAGACTTGGCTTTTCAACCATGCTTCCACAGAATTTAAAAAAAAATAAAGCTCAGGAAATCGGCCTGGACAGAAATGATTGTACCCTTAGCTTAATATTTTATTGCACAACCTTTTGAGGCAATCACTGCAATCAAACGATTTCTGTAACCGTCAATGAGACTTCTGCACCTCTTGACAGGTATTTTGGCCCACTCCTCAAGAGCAAACTGCTCCAGTTGTCTTGTGTTTGAAGGTTGCCTTTACCAGACAGCATGTTTCAGCTCTTTCCAAAGATGCTCAATAAGGTTTAGGTCAGGGTTCATAGAAGGCCACTTCAGAATAGTCCAATGTTTTCCTCTTAGCCATTCTTGGGTGTTTTTAGCTGTGTGTTTTGGGTCATTGTCCTGTTGCGAGACCCACATTTCTCTCTAGAATCCCTTGATAGTCTTGAGATTTCATTGTACCCTGCACAGATTCTAGACACCCTGTGCCAGATGCAGCAAAGCAGCCCCAGAACATAACAGAGGCTCCTCCATGTTTCACAGTAGGGACAGTGTTCTTTTCTTGATATGATTCATTTTTCCTTTTTTAAACAGAGCTTATGTGCCTTGCCAAAAAGTTCCACTTTTGTCTCATCTGTCCATAGGACATTCTCCCAGAAGCTTTGTGGCTTGTCAACATGTAGTTTGGCAAATTCCAGTCTGGCTTTTTTATGATTTTTTTTCAATAATGGTGTCCTCCTTGGTTGTCTCCCATGAAGTCCACTTTGGCTCATACAACGACGGATGGTGCGACCTGACATCGATGTTCCTTGATTTTGAAGTTCACCTTTAATCTGTTTAGAATTTTTTTCTGGGCTCTTTTGTTACCATTCGTATTATCCGTCTCTTTGATTTGTCATCAGTTTTCCTCCTGTGGCCACGTCCAGGGAGGTGGGCTACAGTCCCATGGAGCTTAAATTTCTGAATAATATGTGCAACTGTAGTCACAGGAACATCATGCGGCTTGGAGATGGTCTTATAACTTTTACCTTTAACATGTTTGTCTATAATTTTCTTTCTAATCTTCTGAGACAACTCTTTCCTAAGCTTCCTCTGGTCCATCTGTAGCCCTCTATACAGGCCCACTCATTGATTCCAAGATTGTAGACACCTGTGATGCTAATTAGTGGACACACCTTGATGTAACATGTCCCTTTTGTCACATTATTTACAGGGGTACAATCATTTCTGTCCAGGCCTATTTCATGAGTTTTATTTTTTTTTAAAGTCTGTGGAAGCATGGTTGAAAAGCAATGTCTGTCTTTCATTTGTTCATTTTCATAGATTTTTGATTTATTACTTTTGTCGGCTTCAAGTTATTTCTGTCACCATTGTGGGTTTTTCTGTCATTATACGAGGGGTACCAACAATTTTGACCATATGTGTATGTGTGTTATACTCCAGACCAGGGCTACTAGTTAACTGGAAAGTCGCTCCTGATCACTGTAGTAGAACTGAGCCTTTATGTCATCTCCTGCTTCCACTACCAGGGTATAGTTTTACTTCTTGTACATCGAAAGGGTTATTCACAACTTGGCAAGTAATTGCCTTTCCTCAGGGTAGATGATAAATTGTTGATTGCCGGGGCTTGCTTCGATCCCCAGAACAAAGCACTGAAACGCTCCTTAAGAATGGGGAGATGGCGCAATATGTGCTTCCCAACTCCATTCATTGTCTTTGGGACTGAAATAGAAAAATCCAGCTCTGGGTGATCTCTGACAGTCCCATAGACCATGAAAGCTTTGGTTCCCCACATAACATGTAAATATACTTAACTTCCGGACTGGCGCCATTCCCGGTGGTGCAATTCCCGCTGTAGCCTTCATACTTTAGAAGACATAGGGGAGAGGGGGGTTGTCGGGAGCTGATCATGCTGCAAATGTGCAAGGATCTATTGCAGTTAAAATAGCCTCTGGCCGGTGCCGTACCGTCTGTTCATTGCAGCTTGAAGGGCTTGGAGAAAGAGGTAGTTTTTCATAGTTTTTCAGCACAACCATTCAGGTAAAATCAAATAGGTTTTATTGAAAAAAGTTAAAACATGGTTATAAAAGAAGAAACCTCAAGGCCACTTTTTTCAATAAAGCCTACTATCTCTTTCTCCAAGTCCTTCATGCTTCCGTTAGACTGACCTGCTGCAGCTGATAGAACTGTGGACGCTGCAGCCGATCATGTGACATAATGTTACGTGATCGCTGGGAGACGCCGCTGAGATCGCAGGAGCCGCACCCATCCGGGAGTTAAGTATATGGCTTTTATGATATGTGGGACACGCAGTTAAAGGTGTTGTCTACCAGTGGACATTGCCTTTAAGTGACAATCACCGCCCCTTCAATACCTCAATATCCAGAAGAACCCTTGGAGTACAGTTTTTGCATTTGAGTTACTTTCACTTGTTAATTGTCTCAGCTTATTTTTATGGAAACATTTTTGGGTTTCTTTTGGTGATTTTGGTAATTTGGCAGCTTTTTACAATAAATCTGGTGTGATTGGGTTTAATTTGCTTAACCAATAATTTGTAGTAAATGTCTCCTTGTTGCCTTTAAAAAAAAAAAAATTGATTTGACCTAGAGTAGAGAACCCTACACACATCCTCTCCTTCACTTCTTCCTTTGCTTACTAGTATTAGCAGTGAGAGCTGCACTATTCTGCAGGTGCAGTCACTCTGTACATACGTTACATTACTGTTCCTGAGTTATATCCTATATTATACTCCAGAGCTGCACTCACTATTCTGCTGGTGCTGTCACTGTGTTACATACATTACATTACTGATCCTGAGTTACATCCTGTATCATACTCCAGAGCTGCACTCACTATTCTGCTGGTGCAGTCACTGTGTACATACATTACATTACTGATCCTGAGTTACTTACATCCTGTATCATACTGCAGAGCTGCACTCACTATTCTGCTGGTGCAGTCACTGTGTACACACATTACATTACTGATCCTGAGTTATATCCTGTATTATACTCCAGAGCTGCACTCACTATTCTGCTGGTGCAGTCACTGTGTACATACATTACATTACTGATCCGGAGTTACATCCTGTTTTATACTACAGAGCTGCACTCATTATTCTGCTGGTGCAGTCACTGTATACATACAGACAGACATACATACATACATACATAACATTACTGATCCTGAGTTACATCCTGTGTTATACCCCAGAGCTGCGCTCACTATTCTGCTGGTGCAGTCACTGTGTACATACATTACATTACTGATTCTGTACTGATCCTGAGTTACATCCTGTGTAGTGATGAGCGAGTATGCTCGTTGATCGGGTTCTCCCGAACATATTCGGGTGATATCCGAGTATTTAAGCGTGCTTGGACACTTAGTTTCTGTCGCCGCAGCTGCATGATTTGCGGCTGCAAGACAGCCTGAATACATATGGGGATTGCCTGTTTGTTAGGAATTCCACACATGGATTCAGGCTGTCTAGCAGTCGCAAATCATTCAGCTGCGGCGACATAAAGTAAATCTCCAAGCACTTCCAAATAATCGGAGACCACCCGAGCATGCTCAGGAAAACACGAGCATACTCGCTCATCGCTAATCCTGTATTATACTCCAGAGCTGCACACACTATTCTGCTGGTGCAGTCACTCTGTACGTACATTACATTACTGATCCTGAGTTACATCCTGTATTATACTCCAGAGCTGCACTCACTATTCTGCTGGTGCTGTCACTGTGTACATACATTACATTACTGATCCTGGAGAAACCCTCAGAATAGAAGGAACAGCTGACCGCTCCTCTTAATGTGATCAGTTTATAGCCGGTAGTCATAATAGTTAAGGTGTAAGATATTAATATTTCTTATTGATTAAACAGGAAAATGACACTGTCTGATTGACAGCTTATAATGATCCAAAAATCACCAGCTGAACCAGAAGTGGCCGCTTTGCTGCATGACCCGAATCAACCTGGCGCCCAGAGTAACCAGTATGGTTGTTTCACTTGCATATTACAAAGTATCGAGATCTGTAATTTGTTGGCAAAATATTGGTAGCTCTCTACCTATTATGTGCACAATGAGAAGGCTGAAAAGGAGTGTCACCTCTCCGTACGAGGAACGAGGCACCACGATGAGCACAAGGAATATAATATAGTGCCTCATCATGCTGCCTCACTACCTAAATAGTCGATAAGTTCATAAGATATTGTCTGATTTGTTCCAATAGTTTTGATATTTAATTAAATGCAGTGAAATCGACTTTTATTTTGTGTATAATTGTGAATATGATTGTGGTAATAATATCGCTTGCTATGTACAGATGTCATATAAGCCAAGGACTACAAAAATCAGCAAAATCCCTGATGATTGAAAAGTGATGTTGTTTGGATTGAGGTTTTTCTTTTTGTAAATTTTGTATTTAATTAAATCCAACCTTTTAAAACATTTTTCAACCTGTTTTTACTTCTCATAAAAATGTGTATTGTGCTGCAGAGAATACGGTATATATGTATATTATTCTACATAGGATGCAGTATAACTACTATAATACTGCCCTCCCATGTACAAAAAGTACTACAATAATACTGCCCCTATGTACAAAAATATAACTACTATAATACTGCCCCTATGTACAAGAATATAACTACTATAATACTGCTCCTGTGTACAAGAATATAACTACTATAATACTGTTCATATGTAGATAATATACTATAATACTGCCCCTATGTACAAGGATATATCTACTATAATACTGCCCCTATGTATAAGAATATAACTACTATAATACTGTTTCGGGTAATTTTCTGATGACACGTATTTTATAACACCTTCAGATACCTCAGTTGTCATTTCACCCTGTGAGCTACGTTCAGACACCTTTCTGCTCTTCTATTTTACTTTACCCTGTCAGGCACATTGGGGGCCACACATTCCCATAATTCATTGTTTTTGATTTACAGATGGCTCTTGACTTGCACTTTCTCTGGTTATATAATGTCCATGATGATGTTCTGTTGGATCAGTCTAAAAGAATCATAGGTAAATTGAACAGAACGTCATCAAAAGTGACCGGTAGCCAAGATCCTGTGGACAGTGCCCCTCTGCCATGTGAAATTATAAGAACTATGCCGATTTTTCAATTGGAAGTCGAATTGTACAATTGTACACTGGTTTCTCTGTGATGTGAAAGTATTGGACAATCCATTCAAACAAGAATTCTGGTGCCATTATTTTAGTTAATCTCCTCAATGTATTTTTATTCAGTTGTGGAACAAATGTCGCTGTGATTCCGGTGTATGAGTTCTGGCACGGTGTCCGGACTCAGCTGTCACCGTCATTTTCAACTTCAAAGCTTGTCCTTGTGCTCAGTTATCCAGCACATTTGTCCTCATCACAATCTCATCCTGTATCCATCATTATCCAATGTGACAATTATATTTGTAAACAAATTGATACATTGTATTGTAGGGCTGCAGCTCGCCTTGAAGCTCATCATCCGGGTGTAGCATTTATAGGTTGTGATGGTGTGATATGTTCTGTGGGTATCATTTTGTGTATATTTATATTTTACTGATTTACATGGTGTTCTCTTGTTGCCCGGTATCATTCTGTGTATTCCACATATTGTCTAGAGTCTCAATTATCAGCCTTTTGGCTGATAATTGAGTTAGCTCACCTACCATCGGCAGCCTGAATTTGTCTATGCCTCTTGATGACCCCCTGCTGACATCTCTTGATTAGAAAACTAGATCTGAACTGAAAAAATAAGTTGATGTGTATGCAAAATGTAAATGCATATTAACACATGACCATTACACAGAAAACCAGGCACAAAAAACAAATGTCCTAAAATAAAATAAATAAAAATTTTTTTTGCAAAAATTGCATGAAGGTAGTAATAATTATAAGGGTATTTAGTAAACATAAGGCCTATGCTTCAACTGGTGGGTTCAGTCCCTCTGCCTTGTTCACATTTACGTCACTTGACAAGTGGAAAGGTTTTTAATATTAGAGTAGGACTGTCCCACAAAGGGTTGCCTTGACGTGGCGGGATGGCTTGTACATTCTTTTGATCAAAATTATGTTTACTAAATACCCTTATAATTATTACTACCTTCATGCAATTTTTGCAAAAAAATTTTTTATTTATTTTAGGACATTTGTTTTTTGTGCCTGGTTGACATCTCCTGATTGTCCATTCATGACCCCTCAGCTATGCAAATGCAGCAAGTCACCCCCTGTAACGCACAGCGTCAAACACGCAGCTAATCCGGACTGTTTCCTGATAGTGGAAACATACCCTTATAGAACAATTTCTTGCCAAGTGCCCCGCAGAAGTACGGGAATGGGTCCGGGAGCGCACGCCGTGTACAGTGGATAGAGCTTCAGTCCTGGCCGATGAAGCCCTTACTATCCGACCGCAATGGCGGGGGCTTCTGGACAATAAACCACATCCTGCTCCTGCACCCCGGCCCCCTCCGATTGTATCTGCTTCCACCTAGTTGCAGGCCAATGACAATCACGCCTCACAATCCTGGGCCCCAACAGTTTCGACCACGACGTGGGGGTATCACAGAGAGATGTTATGGGTGTGGGCAACCTGGGCATTTGCAATCCGGCTGTCCCTCAAGGATTCGGAGGGAGCCCCACCTCGTCCAGTGCATCTTGTGCACTCCATCCCGCCTGAGGAAGAGCTACCACCGACCACGGCACCATAGATACCCCTCCTGGAGTGTACGGACTTCGGCCTTTGTCCTTTAGCTACCCAGAGCAATGGCAACGCCACCTGCAGGATGTCTTAATTGATGGATACAAAGTGTCAGGATTTAGAGACATGGGGGCATTCCTGACTATCGCTGACCCCCATTTGGTTCAACCCGAGGCAATTCACCAAGGCCCGGGAATTCCCATTGTCCTGGCGCGGGGTGCCCGAAAACATATATATAGCGAGCTTCTGTGCGTTTGGATTATGGTTGTGGAGAAAAACTGAGTTGGATTGGAGTTATGGGAGGACTCCCTGCAGATATCCTCCTTGGGAACGACATTGGGAGTTACAGTGCCAATTTGTGGGAGCAGTCAACCGACTACAGGCCCTTCAAGCACAACGACATCCGGACCTCACCGGGGAGCAACCACCACGAACCGCATCAGAGTTGGTAAGCAATACGTTTCCTGCTACTACATTGGGAGAGTCTTGGGATAGAGGGGAGTTTAGGAGAGAAATAGAGGGTGACACTACCTTAGCAGCCCTTAGGTTAAGGGCAGAAACTGGGCACGTGGGAGATAATGGGGATGCCTTCACTTGAGAAAACGGACTGTATTATTGTGTAACAAAAGTCAGTGACAAGGGCAACCCTGACACAACGACCAGGCAACTCATTGTCCCCCAGAAGTACAGGGCACAGCCAGTCCAACTGGCCCTTGACATCCCCTTGGCTGGGCATCAGGGGAGGAAAAGGACTGAAAAGAGACTCACCCAAAGTTTTTACTGGCCTGGCAACTCGCAGTCGGTAGCCCATTATTGCCGCTCCTGCGATGTTTGCCAGCGAATGCGGCATCCAGGAGCTCGACATAAGGTACCCCTGCAATCCCTGCCATAATTGAAGAACCATTTCAATGTGTAGCTGTCGACATCATAGGTCCCCTGGCCTACCCCAGCCAGTCGGGGAAAAAATATATCCTGACAGTGGTGGACTATGCCACTCGGTATCCTGAAGCTGTGGCCCTGTCCAGTATTACAGCAGTAAAGGTAGCCGAGGCACTTGTTACCATCTTTACCCGGGTAGGGTTTCCTAGTGAATTATTATCGGATCAAGGCACTCAGTTCATGTCAGATCTGGTCCAGTCTCTATGGCATACCTGTGGTGTTCGAGCCATTCGCACCACCCCATACCACCCGCAAACCAACGGACTATGTGAATGGAACCCTAAAAAAATATGCTGAGGGCTTTTGCTGACGTTGAAAAAGACTGGGAAAAATACCTGCCACATCTCCTCTTCGGCTATCGGGAGGTTCCCCAAGAGTCCACAGGGTTCTCTCCCTTCGAACTACTGTTTAGCCGGAAGGTCCGTGGGCCTCTCACTCTTCTGAAAGAACATTTGGAGGCAGATATCTCAGACACCAGAATGCCCATCATTCCCTATGTTCTTGAGTTTAGAAACCGTCTCACCCAGCTAGCTACCTTGGCTAAAGAACATCAGCGGATGGCCCAGTCCAGACAAAAAACCTGGTATGACCGTAATGCCAGGACCCGGGAATTTATGGAAGGACAACAAGTGCTCATGATTACTACTTCCCCTGCCAACAAGCTTCAAGCAGTGTGGGAAGGCCCTTATCAGGTTGTCAAGAAAATTAATGACACTAACTACGTTATTGCCCTGGACTCTAGTGGTTGACGACAGAAAACCGTCCACATTAACATGCTGAAAGAATACCACGACCGATCTCTGCCTGTTCTAGCCGTCTGCCACCCCCCTAGTGATGCCGACGAGTATCTCCCCGATCTCCAGGTCGACCAAGCGGGAGGATCATTGGAACAAGTGCCATTTATCGGATATACAAAAGGACGATATTTTCGCCGTACTAAGGCCGAGGGCTGCTGCTTTCTCCTCCAAGCCGGGGAAGACTACTCTCACCAGCCACCATGTGGAAACCCCCGGACAACGCCCCATCCAGCAGGCTGCCTACCGGGTTCCAGAGGCTGTTCAAGGCATGATAAAGAACGAACTGGAGGAGATGAAACGATTGGGAGTTTTTCAGCCATCTCACAGTTCTTGGGCCTCTCCTGTTGTCCTGGTCCCAAAGAACAGACAATTAAATGATGCCACCAAGAGTGACACTTACCCCATGCCCAGGATTGATGATTTATTGTATCGTCTGGCCAGTGCCCAATTTGTGACCACGTTAAGACTTGTGCAAGGAATACTGGCAGATACCCCTAACGGAGGACGCTCGAGAGCGCTCGGCCTTCATTACTCCATTTTGGCTTTTTGAGTTACTGGGAATGCCCTTTGGGGTGAAAAATGCCCCCGCTACTTTCCAGAGACTGGTAGATCGACTGTTAGAGCAATGTCAGGACTTTGCCTGTGCTTACTTGGATGACATTGCCATTTTTGGCACAACCTGGGAGGAACATCTTAAACACTTGGGCATAGTGCTAGACTGTATCCTTACTGCAGGACTGACCATTCGCCCTGATAAATGCCAAATAGGGATGGCTGAGGTGCAGTACCACGGGCATAGAGTAGGGGGTGGGACCCTAAGGCCTGAACCTGCCAAGGTGGAAGCCATTAGCAACTGGCATAGACCCCAGACTAAAAAGCAGGTACTTGCATTTTTAGGAACTGCTGGTTACTATCGGAAATTTGTTTCTAATTTCAGCACCTTGGCCAAGCCCCTAACCGACCTGACCCGCAAGAACATACCTAGGACTGTGACGTGGACGACTGCATGCGACGATGCCTTTTCAGCGTTAAAGACCGCCCTCATCACTGCTCCTGTCTTGGCTGCCCCTGATTATAAGCGCATGTTTCTCGTGCAGACAGATGCATCCGCCTTTGGGATTTGGGCAGTACTTAGCCAAGTGAACGCCGCTGGAGAAGTACATCCTGTTGCTTTTCCCAGTCGGAAACTACTGGATAAGGAAGTTGCCTATGCCACTATTGAAAAGGAGTGCCTTGCCATCGTATGGGCGCTAAAAAAATTGCAGCCATACTTGTATGGCAGAGACTTTACAATTGTTACAGACCACAACCCCCTCACATGGCTGAACCGTGTATCAGGAGACAATGGAAGATTGCTGCGATGAAGCTTGTCCCTACAGCCCTACAGCTTCTCCATCCAATACAAGCGGGGAAGCAAGCACCAGAATGCCGATGGACTGTCTTGACAAGAAGAACCATAGACCCCTCAGGCCGACCTAGCCTTGCCACTGTAAAAGGGACTATTGCAGTTGAGCAATGTGGACTAAAGTGAGCACGCCAGAGGTCTGTGTAGACCTCATGGCGTGCTCGCTTATTATGAGGGGGGAGAGGTTGTGATGGTGTGATATGTTTTGTGAGTATCATTTTGTGTATATTTATATTTTACTGATTTACATGGTGTTCTCTTGTTGCCCGGTATCATTCTGTGTATTCCACATATTGTCTAGAGTCTCAATTATCAGCCTTTTGGCTGATAATTGAGTTAGCTCACCTACCATCTGCAGCCTGAATTTGTCTATGCCTCTTGATGAACCCCTGCTGACATCACCTGATTGTCCATTCATGACCCCTCAGCTATCCAAATGCAGCAAGTCACCCCCTGTAGTGCCTTAATAACTGAGGTACCTTTCCCAGGTCAGAGAGGCCTGAAAGCCATCGAACCGGTCTGACTACCCCTGGAGATAAGGAGGGGGTCTGAGGAGGACAGAGAGGTGGAAGTCAGATCCTGTGTGGTGAGGATGGTGTAAGGACACAGCACGTCAGAGAGAAAGAAGGATATAGTTTATTTTGGTTATCCTCTGTCGTCTGGATTATTGGACTCATCTCCTGGGACATTTATCCTGTTACTGAACTGCATTCGTGTTTTGGACTATTGTATCCTCAGTGTGGTGGTTTGTTTATGGACCTTTTAGTTTATGCCTATAATAAAGGTCTTGGGAGTATTCGCACTTCTCTTGCTCTGTTGATTGTGTGATACCGGAGAAGGACCCCGTGACATAGCAATTTTTGTTTGCTCTCTCCATGGGCATCTGGTGGGCTTCTGATGATACACAGCAGGCATCCTGAACACGCAGAGCTGCAACATAACACTCAATGATTTCTAGCAATCATTCTTGTCCCCTCACAGTAATAGTGGTTCTTATTGTGAATTAAAGAAAATGACATGCAGTATTGTCCAAAGATTAATAGTGTCCTGATTTTTTTGTAACATCTTTGTTTCTTTTGGTGCTTGTTTTTCCGAACTCAAATTAACAAATTAAATCTTCCAGCTAGACACCGAGTGCCCCAGTGATGAGCAGTCACCTCTGTGTGCAGTCGATTTGGAGCTATGTATAGAAAAAACAACAACAACTTTAAACCGTATAAAAATACTTTATGAAATTAAAGGCGTTATCCAGCCCCCTTATTAGCATTAGGAAGTAAGTGTCCCTGCTGACCATGCCTTGGGCACTACACCTTGTACATTGACTTCTAGCCTTGTATCAGCTGATGTGGTGTTTGTGAGTTATGTAAGTGTAATATTTTCATTTTATGTCCAGGAGAACATTTTTTGTTAATATATCTAGACTAGAGAATATAGAAATTGTCCAGCAGCAGCTATAGTATTAGATTAATTCGAAGGAGCACTAATCATGTGTCTGACATACAAAACTATATAATGATATTTTTTATTTAGCAGCACCATGCAAACATATGCGCAGAGTCTGTTATTCCTACATATGGTATATGAAAATAAAGTACTTTATGGCCATTTTCATCAAAGCGTGTGAGCCCATCTACCAAAAAAATAGTTGTCATAAATGGTACGTTCTCTAAATGGGATATAGTCAGCAGTGGGAACCACAGGGATCTGTACTGGGAGCAGTGGGAACCGCAGGGATCTGTACTGGGAGCAGTGGGAACCGCCTAGATCTGTACTGGGAGCAGTGGGGACCGCAGGGATCTGTACTGGGAGCCGTGGGAACCGCCTAGATCTGTACTGGGAGCAGTGGGGACCGCAGGGATCTGTACTGGGAGCAGTGGGAACCGCAGGGATCTGTACTGGGAGCAGTGGGGACCGCAGGGATCTGTACTGGGAGCAGTGGGAACCGCAGAAATCTGTACTGGGAGCAGTGGGAACCGCAGGGATCTGTACTGGGAGCAGTGAGAACCGCAGAAATCTGTACTGGGAGCAGTGGGAATCCGCAGGGATCTGTACTGGGAGCAGTGGGGACTGCAGGGATCTGTGCTAGGACCGATTCTTTTTAACTTTTATTAATGACCTAGTTGATGCAATATAAAGTGTCAGTCTTTGCTGAGACTCAATTAATTTCATTTAATAATAATCAACTAATTTTGAGATATTCTATTAATTATTTGGTATATTGATTTATCACTTGTCTATACCTATGAATATGCGTAGATATTGATTGTATACATCAGTGTATTTTTAGACCCACTGTATAATTAACCAACACCGGTACATAAAACACGTTATCAATTTTTGTTTTGTGTATGTTAGTTCTGTCTTACAATTTTGAGGGCCTTTTATTTTAAATATTAAAATTAAGTTATATTTTAATGATCACTTCTACCTTGCTTATTGAATACAAATTTCATTGGTAGCCCTATACGTATATATATATTTTGCTGATGACACCAAACTTTGCAGGATTTTAAAATCTGACCTTGACTTTACAATATTGCAAAACAATCTGAATAAGATGACTGAATGGGCAAACACTTGGCAAATGAGATTTAATGTAGATAAATGTAGAGTAGTGCACCCGGGACAGAGTAATCCTATTGCCGCATATACATTAAATGGGAGTATTCTCTGGACTACAGAACAGGAAGGAGGACATGGGATTCTGGTTAAAAGTAAGCTGAGCAGCAGTACTCAATGTCAAGCAGCAGCTGCAAAAGCAAAAAAGATTTTGGGGTTGTATAAAAAGACAGATAAAATCCTGAGATGCAAATCATTGGTGAGGCCACATCTAGAATATGGGATCCATATGGGCTTCTCATATGATGAAAGGTTGGAAAAGGTGGTCTTGTTTAGCTTAGAAAAAAAATGGTCTCAGAGGGGGATCTCATTTACATGTATAAATATGTGTGGCCAGTTCAAAGGACCGAAACATGACTTATTCCTTCCAAGGACCATACTAAGGACCAGGG
>VIAB01003037.1:42724-58201 GCA_009801035.1 Oophaga pumilio | reverse complement strand
GTGATGCGAGAAACTCATACGAGTCTCTCGCATCAACACCCGGCACTCAGACCGGAGCGTGCGGCTGCAATTATTTCTATGCAGCTACCCGCTCCGGTCCGCGTGCCGGCGGCAGTGCCAGGTGTTGATGTGAGAAACTTGTGCAAGTTTCTCGCATCACACACGCAAGTGTGACACCAGCCTAAGAAATGTATCAGGACAGCATATAGGACCAGTAAAAATAAGGTGGATGTTTACCTAAATTCTTATTTTAATAAAAGGACAATTGATGATGACATCATTGTGACACATATTCCATATTCCCTCAGATGCACGCCTCCATGCTCCCTTGGAAGCAGTCGAACCGTTAGAAGGATCTTAGCAGCCTGTCTGGTTTCTCTGGTCACCCTTTTTGGCTCCGTCTCCATTGACCTCCATGACTGTATTAAGGAATGGAGGAACACCAAAGCCGCGCTTCAAGCTTTCTCCTCCTGTACGGTTCTTAGCGCCATAAGGGTCATAGAATTTCTCCAAGACCAGAGAAGTTTCTGCTGTTGGGATGACCTGAACTCTACTGACGTACGGACCGTGATAGTACACAAGGTGCACTCACTGTGTAGAGAGACTCCAGAACCACATCCTGAGAACTTGAGATGTCTGGCAGCAGATGATGTCCACACCACCTGCCACTCGTTCATGGATAAGGTTATAGTCGGGCTTGTGAACGGCTCAGACGTTACCGTCTCATTATCTATGGTCGTTGCTGATTTATTAGATGAGATAAGTAAGTCCATAACTGTGGAGACTGTAAAAATGAACCCAAACTGGGCAGACATGGCATCTCTTCACCTCCTGATGAGAGTCACTGAGGACTTTCATCACATGATACACCACAGTCCATTGTCTTCTGCTCATCTTCAGCCTCTAATGTATCAAATCACCACCAAGCTGAACTATGCCTTGTTCTTATCGGACACCATGAAGATGTGCTGTACACGTAATAACAACGTGTCGGTCTACCTGAGTAACTTTCAGGATGTGTCCTTTGTGAGACCATTCTGTACCCGTTCGTCATGCTCCGGTAATTCAGGGTTGGCCACTGGTCTGGTCTCCATACAGAAATGCTTATTTTGGGAAGGTTTTGATAAACTAAGGAATAGATCAAAAGATACATTGTCTACGCTGAGCCTGAAGGTGACTCTCCTGACTGTGTCCTGCCTGATATACCCCATCGTGCTGGTTTCTTTTAAGCAGATGACTGAGTGGATACAGAACTACGCCAGGAACCTTAAGGAAAGGACGGAAGATCTTAAAAAGGAGAGACGCTTGGCAGAAGATCTGCTCCATCAGATGCTGCCCAAATCTGTAGCCAAGCAGCTGAGGAAGAATAAGCATGTGGAGGCAGAAAGCTATGATCAGGTCAGTCTATGGTTCCTCTCCACCTATTGTACAACTACAACTCCTAGTATGTGCTGACAGCCTGCAACCCCCAATATCCTCCGCACCCTTAAGGCTTCATTGTAGTAACATAACTTAACAAATATAGCACAAAAAGAGGACTTGGAAATGCTCCAAAAATTCAAAAAATAGCAAAAAGGCAGCAATGTTTTACCTGCCCAGGCCTCCAAACAAATGCAGTGGACCCAAGTAATAGTTAAGATGGTTGCAACACAGTTGCAAAAATACCTATGAGACAACCACTCACAGCCTACCAATCCATGGAGTGGGTGGTTGCTTGGTATGTTATTGCACAATGAAGACTTGTATGTGGCGCTGTTCAGGCGGGCAGCCCAGCGCTATCCAAATGCATCCCATGTGAACAGACTCCACAGTTTAGAAGTAACATGACTAGCCTCTGCACTCACCTTAAAGGGATTGTTTGAAATGAAAAAAGGCCATTGGTTGTATCTGATATTAACTTTAATAGGGTAGAGCTACAATAACAGCCTAGAACCAGGAGTGGCGCTGCTCCTGGAAAAAAACAAACTGATTGCTTATTTCTATTCTTTAGGGGTTCAGGTTAAAGCAACCCTTACACATAAGGTAGAAGACAGACAAAATGGTTCGTGATGGCTGAGGGCAGACTATGGTTTCCCAAAATGTGACCTGTTTGGTTGGAATTTTTTGGCCATTAATGTATATGTAGTGTATGGTATTATCAGCCAAATTTCAACCAAACGTTTGACACTTTTATCGTTTTTTTGCTCCATTAGATCTAATCATGATGGAAAATACTGTATGTGCTAGAGAAAGCCAAAGTCCTGTATATCACTAGATAAAGAGGCACAAGGGTATCCCACCGAGAGTAAGTGACGGCACATTGCTGAGACCCCCATACAGCTACATGGACCCAGGGGCCGTGGACGTACTACTCTGCCCCATTCACTAGAATGTCTCAAACGATTTATGTCAGATTTTTACTTAATCAGCACAAGATGGAAAAATTTTTTCGGGGGAATCAGCCCAGAATGTATCATTGTGTTTGGTATAGATGTATCGCACCGATCAGTACAAGAAAGCATATCTGGGGGGATGCCATCACCTGCCCTCAGCGGAATAGCCCCTTGATACTTCCTTTAGATTGTGCAATCTGCAATATTATTATGTGCGACATCTGAGTCAGAACAGAAGAGCTCCATACACCATGTAGTGGCCGTTCTCGGAATTGCAGCTCAAATCACATTCACTTCCATAGGGGCTGAGCTGCAGTACCGAGTATGACCACTAAACACTGTAGGGCACTGTGTTGATCCAGGTCTGTACATCTGATCTGTGGGGGGCTGGGTGTCGGACCACCACCACTCTTATATTGATGACCTATCCAAAAGATTGAAAACCAGCAAAAATATTCAGCTGATTCATATCCCCAACAATACAATATCTGTGCATGTAAATGTCACCTGTCACCCAGCGTCCTCCTCTGACACAGCGAGGACTGTCCTACTATAGAAAGCTGCCAATCTGAGATGATATAATGCAGCACTTTTTCCACGACACATTTGGAAAGCGCTTGTGCTTGTAACCCCCATCGTTTCCTCTTCAGGTAATACAGCGCGGATCCTAACTGGCCGCCATTGTCTGTATAATTGGCCGTACGCCTTGATCTTCATAGAGAGCCATCCTCATCATAGTCGGGCGTGTCATTGCACAATTGTCCAGATGTGTTATACTAGGAAAGTGTCCACCACTGAACACATATTGCACCCAGCTTTCCCTGGCTCCTGAATGGTGAACCTTCCTTTCCTCCTGCCCACTGAGCTTTTATGGAACAGGTTGAACTGTGCATTTTTTCAATTGAACCTTCTATGGGGGAACCTGAAAAATACACAGGAATCTAAGTGCAGAATCGCAAAGGAAAAGGAATAAAAGAAATACTGCTTGGAATCTGCACCAAAACACATAAAAAAGGGGAAAAGATTAAGAAAAAGCAGCAATAATCTGAGCAGATTGCTATTGCTTCTTTTAGTGTGAACACGTGCTGAAAAATGTAGCAGAGAAAAGGGCAGCATTTCTGCATGTGTGAGCACGGCCCTAGGACGCAGCAGTTGGCAGGCAGATCTGACAACCAAATCCCAGAACACCATTCTTCACTGCACAATAATATATAATAATTTTTTATGTTTTTGTCCCCTCCAGGTCACCATCTTTTTTTCAGATATTGTGGGGTTCACTTCTATTTCGGCTTCCTGCACCCCTCTGCAGGTGGTGGAGATGCTGAATAACCTGTACATCTGCTTTGACAGCAGAATAGAGTCGTACAATGTGTACAAGGTGGGTATGAACCATTGTAAAGGGGTCTTGTCAGCACAAAGGTAGACAATAATGGGGGTCATCTCTCTTCATCTGATAAACTGCTCTTTAGGGGAGACCTGAACCCCTAAATCTCCTGTCATGTGCACCTTTTTGGCCAATCAATACATTTTCTGATTGTCTGTGGGGCTCCTGCAAGCTCAATTTGCAGGGGGTTTCTGCTGATGTAGACAGCACAAGCCATCAAGATCCGTAAGTGGCGGCAGCGTTGATGCAAGCTGTCAACCTTCAACTGCTGCAGTGGAATGGGGAGGGTGAGAACTGTACAACTTTGTTGTTTTACAAGTGCAAAATCCCTTGGGGTCAATTTTTCTTAAAGTAGAAGAACCTTTTAATACCTGGAAAGATTTTGGGGCCCGATCTCCACTTTATAAGAACAACTAGAAGATCTAAATTAATTTCCGATCCATCAGGCCAATCATTTACAGTGACATTCTGATCAAAAACTTTGGGAGGAAAGATATCAAACTGTGCTAAGAGTTTTATTGCCAATTAGCCCCCAGAAAGGCAGAAAACCACCTTGCTACTGCCACCTAATGGAGGTTTCTAATCTATGCCGTACCCTTCAATATGATCAGGGATACTAGAACCCCCCCATTTATAGACAGGAGTATCAGGATTTGGGTCAAGAACTGAAATTCCATTTTCTTCCCAGAACATAGGTTTCCAGATGACCCCCAAAGTTTTACTTAGCTCTTCCCTTGCGGAGGTTCCCGGTCGAATCATTACAACTGCAACCCAGGACCTCAAAAAGTCCTGGTGAACGACCTGCCGACTGGAAAGTAAAGCTCTGGGATGGGGCTCACAAAAGGCAAAATTTTCATGCTGAAGTTGAATATTTTTGTAATGTTTAAATTCAAATAAAAAAATATTGGAACCAGAAAAAAAACGAAATTTACAACCTTTACTTGGAGTGTCACTTTAAAAGGAGTTGATGCCTAGAAAAGACCCCTTTATCTATAAGATATCGAGTTCCCCTTGACTGTATGTCCTTATTTAAAGGCGAGACCCCCAGACAGTGACAGATTCATTAATCTGATACATTTGTATCCTGTCATTCCTGCATATATGAGACAGAATCTTGTCTGTAGAGATACATTGTAACGATTCCTCCATCACCTGCTTTAGGTGGAAACAATTGGTGACGCCTACATGGTGGTCAGTGGGTTACCGGAAAGGAGCAACGAAAAACACGCTGATGAAATCGCTAAGATGTCCCTGGACTTGGTGGCTGCCGTCCGGCAAGTGATCATTCCGCACATGCCGAGCGAGAGGCTGCAGCTGAGGGTTGGAGTGCACACCGGTATGTCTGATGACAAAAACAACTGGACCAGCAGCTTTATGGTGTGAACGCGCTGCAACGTGTCCAATGTACACTGTCCAACTCACTGACACTGAAATCTGCAAGTATCCTGCCAGCCTCCTTTCACTCTGATGTATCCTGCCACCCTCCGCTGTCACTGTGATGTATCCCACCAGCCTCCCCTGTCACTATGATGTATCCCCACCAGCCTCCCCTGTCACTGATGTATCCCCACCAGCCTCCCCTGTCACTCCCGATGTATCCCGCCACCCTCCCCTGTCATTGTGATGTATCCCATCAGTCTCTCCTGTCACTGTGATGTATCTCGTCAGCCTCCCCTGTCATTGTGATGTGTCCTGCCAGCCTCCCCTGTCATTGTGATGTATCCCATCAGTCTCTCCTGTCACTGTGATGTATCTCGTCAGCCTCCCCTGTCACTGTGATGCGTCCTGCCAGCCTCCCCTGTCATTGTGGTGTATCCCGCCAGCCTCCCCTGTCACTGTGATGTATCCTGCCAACCTCCCCTGTCATTGTGTATCCCGCCAGCCTCCCCTGTCACTGTGATGTATCCCGCCAGCCTCCACTGTCATTGTGGTGTATCCTGCCAGCCTCCCCTGTCACTGTGATGTGTCCTGCCAGCCTCCCCTGTCATTGTGATGTATCCTGCCAGCCTCCCCTGTCACTGTCATGTATCCCACCAGCTTCCCCTGTCACTGTGATGGGCTATGTAACTAGTTGGGAGCATTCCCCTTTAAATACAGGTGCTTCTCCCAAAATTATAATATCATCAAAAAGTTAATTTATTTCAGTTCTTCAATACAAAATGTGAAACTCATATATTATATAGAGTCATTACAGAGTGATCTATTTCACGTGTTTATTTCTGTTAATGTTGATGATTATGGCTTACAGCCAATGAAAACCCAAAAGTCATTATCTCAGTAAATTAGAATAATTAACAAAAACACAAGCAAAGGCTTCCTAAGCGTTTAAAAAAAAGTCCCTTACTCTGTTTCAGTAGCTCCACAATCATGGGGAAGACTGCTGACTTGACAGGTGTCCAGAAGGCAGTCATTGACACACTCCACAAGGAGGGTAAGCCACGAAAGGTCATTGCTAAAGAAGCTGGCTGATCACAGAGTGCTGTATCCAAGCTTATTAGTGGAATGTTGAGTGGTAGAAAAAGGCGCACAAGCAACCGGGATAACCGCAGCCTTGAAAGGATTGTTAAGAAAAGGCCATTCAAAAATTTGGGGGAGATTCACAAGGAGTGGCCTGCTACTGGAGTCATTGCTTCAAGAGCCACCACACACAGATGTATCCAGGACATGAGCTACAAGTGTCACATTCCTTGTGTCAAGCCACTCATGACCAATAGACAATACCAGAAGCATCTTACCTGGGCCAAGGAGAACAAGAACTGGACTGCTGCTCAGTCAGTGAAATTTTGAATTTCATTTGGAAATCAAGGTCCCAGCGTCTGGAGGAAGAGTGGAGAGGCCACAATCCAAGCAGCTTGAGGTCTAGTGTGAAGTTTCCACAATCAGTGATGGTTTGGGGAGCTATATCATCTGCTGGTGTAGGTCCCCTGTGTTTTATCAAGACCAAAGTCAGCGCAGCCATCTACCAGGAAATCTTAGAGCACTTCATGTTTCCCTCTGCCGACAAGCTTTTTGGAGATGGAAATTTCATTTTCCAGCAGGAAAAGTACCAATACCTGATTTACAAGCAACACTATCACTGTGCTTGATTGGCCAGCAAACTCGCCTGACCTTAACCCCATAGAGAATCTATGGGGTATTGTCAAGAGGAAGATGACAGACACCAGACCCAAGAATGCAGACGAGCTGAAGGCTTCTATCAAAGCAACCTGGGCTTCCATAACACCTCAGCAGTGCCACAGGCTGATCGCCTCCATGCCACGCCGCATTGATGCAGTAAGTGATGCAAAAGGAGCCCCGACCAAGTACTGAGTGCATGTACTGAACATACATTTCAGTAGGCCAACATCTCAGATTTTGAAATCATTTTTTCAAGCTGGTGCTATAAAGTTTTCTTATTTACTGAGATAATGACTTTTGGGTTTTCATTGGCTATAAGCCATAATCATCAACATTAACAGAAATAAACATGTGAAATAGATCACTCTATAATGACTATATAATATACGAGTTTCACTTTTTGTATTGAAGAACTGAAATAAATTAACTTTTTGATGATATTCTAATTTTGTGAGAAGCACCTGTATATAAATGAGACATAGAGGGCAAAAACACAATATACCCATATAATTCAAAAGTCTCATCGAAAAAAAAAGTAACTTATTTTTAATTAATGTCTTCTCTCGTCACATCCACAGCTGTAAGTTCAAGTTATTAGAGAGCAGTGCATTGTGGGAGCTTAGGTCACATAACTGACAGAGGAGTGGAGCCAGACCTCTGGCTATTTCCAAAGATAACCAGCAGAATTTTGAATGCAGCTTTGGATGTGAATGGAGTATAAGACATATATTTAACACTCAGCACAATATTTATTAAGTATTTGCAATGTCTCGATATTATGTACCGACCTAAACTTCCCAATGGCCACGGTCACACAGTCAGTATTTGGTCAGTGTTTTAGATCAGTATTTGTAAACAGGAGAGGAGCAATCAGAGGAAATGTATAATAGAAACACGTCACCACTTCTGTATTTATCACCCACTCCTGGTTTTAGCTTAGAAATATTGATGTGAAATAATGACCTGTGAATGTGGCCTTGATGTGATAATATCGCACCTTTCTAGGCATTAATACCTTTCTTGCAGGAGCCGTCACCTTAAGTGGTTTCTTGGTCGGACGTTGTGTCTGAGCTGTGGCTGGTTTACCCATTATGTTCCTGGCAGGCGAGTTGGCAGCGACAGCTGCATCTGACCTGGTTGTGGCTTTATGATATTTCCAGCCCGTTACTTGTAATATTTGCTGACGTGTCCTTATAGCTGCTGATATGTCATGTGTTATTTTAACTGAGCAAATATATTCTATATCTTCTGTCTATAAGGCTACGTTCTCACAATGATGGTTTGATGAGTGTTTTATGTTGTAGATTTTCTGCAGCCATTAGGGTGTGTGCACACGATCAGTGATTGCTCAGGCTTTGATGCAAGTGAATTTATGAATGAATTTAACACTTTTTGGTAAAGTATAGATGGATGAGATAGATATGGAATAGATATTTGTGAGATATTACTGCCTTGCATACTTGTATTAATAAATAATTTGAAAAAAAAAATGACTATTTTTTGATAACCAGACTAGGTAAAGAAGACAGCTTGGGGCTGATATCATCAGGTTGGGAAGCTCCATGGTTATTTTACCCTACACAGTCTAAGGCCAGTTTCACATGTACAGATATTTCCGGTACCAGTAAACACAGTACCGAAGATGTCCGTGTAAATACGTGGTATATCCGTGTGGCACACGTGTGCCGCATCGGGACCACACGGACAGGCGCAGGGGAAGTAGCACTACTGTAAGCGCTGTTCCCCTGCCTGTGGTGCTGAAGCTCCTTGTCATTATTCTCCCTGCTCTGCCGGCAACAGTGAGCAGGGAGAATCAATGAAAAACCCGACGTGGGGTCCCCCTTAGGTTTTGAACCAACCCAGCAAAACTATACAGCTGCGGGCTGCTATTCTCAGGCTGGAAAGGGGCCATGATTATGGGCCCCCTAGTCTAAGCACAGCAGCCCACAGCTGCCCAAAAAAGGCGCATCTATTAGATGCACCTATTCTGGAGCTTTGTCGGGTTCTTCCCACTTGCCCTGTAGTGGTGGCAAGTGGGGTTAATAAAGGGTTAATGTGTTAATGTCACCTTTCTATTGTAAGGTGACATTACGCCAGGCTTAGTAATGATGAGGTGTCAATAAGATACCTATTCATTACTAATCCTATAGTAAATAAAGGGTTAAATAAGCACACACACAATAAGAATAAAGTCTTTTAATGAAAGAATACACTACAAAGTATTAAAATCTTTATTACACTCCCATTCCTTTATGGAAGCCCTCAATCTTCTGTAAAAAATATAAAATAAAAATGCAACAATATCCCATACCTGTCCGCCGTACAGTCAAGTCCCATGGCGTAAATCCATCTTGGGGGGTTAATCAGTTTAAAGCCGGAGCGCTGCTAATGCAGCCGCTCGGACTGTAAACTACTTGGGAATGAATGGAAGCAGCGCGCAGAAGCTCAGTGACTGGGGGTGACGTCACTGAACCTGTGCTCACTGACAGCTGAACTCCTGTGATTTCAGCACCGTGGGAAAATGACGGCAGGGCAAGTGGGAAGAACCCGACAAAGCTCCAGAATAGGCTCATTTAATAGATGAGCCTTTTCTGGGCAGCTGCGGGCTGCTGTGTTTAGGCTGGGGAGGGGGGGGGCATAATCTTGGCCCCTTTCCAGCCTGAGAATAGCAGCCCGCAGCTGTACAGTTTTGCCGGGTTGGTTCAAAACCTAAGGGGGACACCATGTCGGGTTTTTCTTTTATTCTTCCTGCTCGCTGTTGCCGGCAGAGCAGGGAGAATAATGACAGGGAGCTTCAGCACTACAGGCAGGGGACAGCCCTTACTGTAGCTGTCCATGCGCACAGAGGACTGTGTGAACAGTTCTCCATGTGCACGTGTGCGGAACGTTTTTGGTCCGTGCTGCCAGAGAAAGACGGACATGTCAGCGTATTTTGCACACGGACACACGGTCTGTGAAAACACGCTGACCTGTGCATAGACCCATTCATTTGAATGGGTCTACGTGTGTCAGTGTCTCCGGTGCATGAGAAAACTGTCACTACACGTACTAGAGCCACTGACGTGTGAAAGAGGCCTAATACCGTAATACCAACCCACAGGCACTTTGCCTGGCTCTTCCCGATTGCCCTGGTGCAGTGGCAATCGGGGTAATATTTTATGGGGTTCATATCAGCTGGCATCAAGCCCAGGGGTTAGTAATGGAGAGGTGTCTCTCAAACACCCCTATTGCTAACCCAGTAATCCAAAATAAAAAAAAATCACATACAGGAAAAAATAGTTTATTTTAAAAAACACTCCTCCCCCACACCTCATTCATTCATTTATTGAAAAGCAAAAAAAAAAAGAAAACATGAAGAATAGATCTGACATAATCCAGTGAATTAGTAGTAGTCCAAAAATGGGAACCTGAAAGATATAAAAAGAGCCTTAAATAAATAAAAACAATAGACACTCCTCATGCACCAATTTATTAAAATCCCCAAAGCTCTGACGTAATCCATTGGGATTCCCACGACGTACGTCGATTCCGTACAGCTACCTATGGAGCCTCGTTCTGCGTTTCTCGGGTGCGTTTGTGTTGTGTAAATGCACTTACAAACAATGCCTGTGCTTAATCCTAGTCTAAAACTTTTTTTAAAGCATCGTAAAAAATTCTGCATATTTCTGGTACACTTCCTTTTCAGATTCCTTACAATTCTCTGCTTTTTGTCAGTGAATGGAATCATTCTTTGCATCCCAGTAATGTCCGACAGACACAAGTCACAGGACTGGATACAAATCAGAGCTCTGATACTTTGTATCAAGTCTCTACAGTATCTTCAACCACCAGATGTAGACAGGGATGATTCTAGTCACTGACAGCAAGCAGCGATATGCACTGGTAGGAGAAGCTCCTGATACTCAGTGGAGGCATCTTTTGAATGAGTGTGGCTTCTATGTTGCCTATACAGACCACCATGTCCCCATCCATAGCCCCCTATCATACCTCACAGTCAGGTAATGGGGTCCGGCTGTGTTGTTGCAGGTCCTTGTGTTGCCGGAGTTGTTGGATACAAGATGCCTCGTTATTGCCTGTTTGGCGACACAGTGAACACCGCGTCCCGGATGGAGTCGACAAGCTTACGTATGTATGATGTGTAGTATGACCACCAGGGGTAAATCAGACGGCCTGGCAGTGGTGAGTGAAGCGGTCACATAGTGTGCATCTGTCAGTGCTGAAGGGTGGCGCCACTGGCCCTGAATGGAATGTTTTTGGGGCACTGAGCAAGATGCTTCCTTGCGTTTCGGATGTGAAGGGAGAAGAACATGTGAAAATCAGGATGTAAATTAAGGCCTAAGATGCTGTACTTATTCTATCCTCCGATTATTTCAATATTCCTTTGTATTATACTGATCCTTTCTGTGACTCATGGCTCTGCCCCCGTCATATTACCGGTCTATGGATGAAATGTATAGAAGACAATGTCCGTGTCTTTATCTTGCAGCTCAGAAAATCCACATCAGTTCTGCCACCTACCAGGTCCTGCTCATTGACAACGCATATGAGATTGAACCCCGTGGGGAGATTGAAGTCAAGGTAATTGGGATATAGAGGATACAGCTGTTCTCATGTCACAAGGATTGTCACCCATCCGCCTACACGGTCGTGCAGCATGATATCTCCCCCATATAATGGTGTCCGTCTCCACTGCAGAGCTGGTATGCTACTCATGGACGAGGAGGCGCAGAACAGAAATACACATTTTGGCTAAATATGGAGCTTTAAAATAGCATCAGGACTAAAAAAAATGTCAATAAATAGGAAAATGTAGATTTTTCTTTTTATTTCAGGGAAAAGGAAAAATGAAAACATATTGGCTCATTGGAAATAAGAATTACAGCGTGCAGAATGATAGTCTGGTTTGTCACTGGAACCCCGAAATTTCCAGGAAAAAGAAGATGGAGAGCAGCCTGGGGTCTGGCCACCAGGTGAGAAATCGGCAAAAGCAGGAAACTTATCAAATTTAAAGGGGTCAAATAGTAATTTAAAGGGGTTGTCCATTTTGGGGGGGTTTGGCCATTAATTAGTTAAGCACAACATGTTTTTTTTCCCCAAAGTCCTTATCCAGTAATATCCCATCAGATACAAGCCGGGTGAACACACCTCGGATTGTGGAAGAGCTATCAATACAAGATGGACCCCCAGCTGCTTCCCCAAAAACTGACACTGAAAATGAGGAACAGAACAAAGTCCCGACTCTAGAACTAGCAGTTCCTGCAAGGACTGATCTGGAGGCCAAGAGACGAGTCTCCTTAGAGAAGACCATTGTCCTTCCTGGATTTGTGGAGGAATCCATATAATATTGGGGAAGTGCCATACTTAAGATCTGAGTAGTAGAACAGAGGCCAGACCAGGACCTCCAGATATGGTGATGATCAGAGAGTCCGTGTTTTTATATCTGGTGCAGGACCTGAGGGGGAGGAACAAGACACAGGGATTACATCTGGTGCAGGACCTGAGAGGGAGGAGCACGACACAGGGATTACGTCTGGTGCAGGACCTGAGGGGGAGGAGCACGATACAGGGATTACGTCTGGTGCAGGACCTGAGGGGAGGAGCAGGACACAGGGATTACGTCTGGTGCAGGATCTGAGGGGGAGGAGCACGACACAGGGATTATGTCTCCTGCAGGATCTGAGGGGGAGGAGCACGACACAGGGATTATGTCTGGTGCTGGTGTAAGGGGGTGAAGGAGTATCACTGCTACACCCTGCCCCTTAAGTGTTCCTAATGTAGATATGTGCTGATTGTCCTTGTAAATATTTCGGTGGTATTGCTACATGGGAACATGTATTACCACTCATAGCAATAGTATTGCCACATCTCCTATTGTGTTACCATTATGTGTTTAATAGTTGCTTATGTCTTATGTTTCTTCTGTATACTAAGGTATTATATAATGTGACTTATGTTCTTTGTCATGTACAGTTTAGGGAAAGTGAAATGCATCCTTTTGGGACAATAGAGGAGGCACTTTAGTATATAGTTCCTATATACTTGGGGTAAGTGTAGTTCTGTTATGGGCCACTAGGTGAGGGCATACTAGTGGGCCTTGGTAGGTATAGTTGATAGGAAGTTCACATAGGGTTAAGTGTAGGAGGGGCTGCCAGGTAGAAAGACAGGAGTTTGTAGGAAGTTAGTTCAGACGGAGCCAGTGTGCCCAAATGTCCACATGGGCTTAGGCCCAGACAACCGGCAGCCACGCAACATTTAAGTGCTGCAGCCCACATTACCCACGGCCACTGTATACCATATTAGTGGGGCCTGTACAGAGAAGACAGATGCAGCATCTTACCGCCTGGGCCAATGCTTTTAGGGCAGAAGTTGGCTGGACTAAGGAAATGAAGGGAGTGGGAGCTTCAATGAGTTTGGTACAGATAGGCCGAATGCTTCACCGGGGGCCACCAGACGTAGTGATTGATGAATTCAATTCTGAGGCCGAAGCAGGCTCTAGGAAATGTCATTATAGCGAGGACAGGCCTGGAAGGAACTGGGGAGCAGTCTAGTACGGTCCAGTCCGGGCGTATACTGCACAGAAGTGACAGCAAAGCAGGGAAAGATAAGGAAACAAATGTAACACCTGTTGTGCCAACTGTGGATGTAACGTGTGAAGAGTTAAGTAAAAAGTATGTTCAAGTTATCCTGGACTGTGTCTCAATTACTGGGGGTCGCCTGGAAGAGGAACGTTGTCGCCTGGGAAGTGCCCAGGAGAAGCTGTACTTGAAGATGCAGGTATGCTGAAGAGCAGAATACAGTTTCATGTAGGGGAAGGACTGGACATAGATGTCTCTCCCTTACACTGGACCCGAGGGGGAGGAACACGACACAGGGATTATGTCTGGTGCAGGACCCGAGGGGAAGGAACATGACACAGGGATTACGTCTGGTACAGGACCCGAGGGGAAAGAACACAACACAGGGATTACGTCTGTTGCAGGACCCGAGGGGAAGGAACATGACACAGGGATTACGTCTGGTACAGGACCCGAGGGGAAGGAACACAACACAGGGATTACGTCTGGTGCAGGACCCAAGGGGAAGGAACACGACACAGGGATTACGTCTGTTGCAGGTCCCGAGGGGAAGGAACATGACACAGGGATTACGTCTGGTACAGGACCCAAGGGGAAGAAACACGAAACAGGGATTACGTTTAGTGCAGGACCCGAGGGGATAGAAGGAACACGACACAGTGAATATGTCTGGTGCAGGACGCGAGGGGATAGAACATGTCACAGGGATTATGTCTGGTGCAGGACCCAAGGGGAAGGAACATGACACGGGGAATCAATGGGGGTGGATGTGCAATACCCACCGGCGGCCACTATACAGTTGATGGCGTTGTGTTGTGCAACTCGGCAGCTGAGAATTCGGGGTGTCGCACCCCCACTGATCACATGTTGATGAGATAGTCCATCAATGTAAAAGTCTCGGACAACCCCTTTAATTCTACAATCCATGGCAATCACTTCACACTCCTGTATATATACATAGAATGCGAACGATAACATTTGGGATCAACAACTTTTCAATTACTGTTGCCCAAATGATTCAATAGCTGTAAAACAATAAATCCAGACAGTACTCGCCCTCCATGGCGCTGGCTCTCTGTCACTACTTCTGTTTCTGTGTTTTGGCTGCGGCGGTGACGTCACGACTTCACAACACATGACCGCTGCAGGCAATCACTGATCTCATTAGCTCTTCTGATGTACACCACTGAGCTCAGTGATTGCTTAAAGCGGTAATGTTGTGCTTATCACCACTGCAGACAAAACACAGAGACTTGAGCAGTGGTGGAGGGTGAGCACTATCTGTGTCTGTCGGTTTACCACTATGAAAGCTCGACATCTGTCCATACCCCTCTACCCTCCGCTATCACTCCCGATTCTCCCATACACATGTGCTCAGCTGAGTATCATGAGTTCTTTATGTGGAGAGGGGAGTCATAGCTACAAGACACCTGTATCCTCATCCAGACTCCTCTAGCTTCCGGGAGAACAGAAAGCTCATCAGTTGTGAGACCCCCGTACTCCGTAGATAGTCGGGATGGTGTGTATGGGGACCTTCAGATCAGATTATAGATCCCGGTCTTAGTAATAATGGGGGCAGACACCTCCCAGCTGATGGCTAATCCGGCGCTCAGTCCCAATGCTGTGAATAGCCTTATTGCTGTCATTACCATGTGATCGCGGCCGGTTCATACGAGGATTATTTTCAATAGAATTTTAATTTAACAAATTAGAGAAAATTGCTTTGTTACCATGAGCACGGTAATAACCCGGATAAGACAATACTGCCTGCGCTAAACCAGCTCTGCTACACAACACCGAGCGCACCACGAATCCACTGTACAGATAGCAAGTCAATAGAAGAAAGCGGCTGTAATTACAGGACAAGGGGGTCCCGGCGGCCCCTCGCATAATGGTTTTCTGTAAAATGCAAGCTGCACTCAAAACGTTTTGTTGATTAATCAGATATTTTCTCCAGCTTTCTGTATTTGCCTCTAAGGCCGGCGTCACACTAAAGGGTATGCCACACTAAACAACGTCGCTAACAAGA
>VIAB01003036.1:93680-110707 GCA_009801035.1 Oophaga pumilio | reverse complement strand
GGAAATTGTGTGGATTAGATGGGAAAGGCAAATTGACTAAAACATTTTTTTAAAAATCCAAAACCTAGTGGACAACTCCTTTAAGAGCAAATTTTTAGTAGTGCTCTTTATCATCCATGCCAATGATTTGGTTCTTACAATTTTGGTATTACAATTTCTATAAATGACAATTGTTTATCTTATCAGTTCTCTATGTTTTGCAAGCACTAAAATATGTCTGAATAAATCCATAGAAAATTATCTACATAGAAGAACGGTGAATGAAGAACGTAAAAGAGGTTCTGTTTTTCATCAATATGATTACAGGTATAAAACCATTTCATGGCAGTGTACATTTAAATACTGAGGTGTCAATGGGAGAGGCTGGAACATAGAAGGTAATTATTGGTGTCTTAGGGGAAGTGAGAATTGTGGCTAACCACTGTGATTAATGACTGTATATCCACTACCGCAGCTAACAATAATGCATCTCCTTGTTGTGTATTCATAGAAATCTATTCAAAGCAAAATCCTGTAAATAACAGGTATTTAATTCCATGAAAACATGGTCATTGGCTATTCCACTAGAATAGGACTATACATAGTAATCAAAACTAAAAATAATGATTAAAAAACTGATCAAATGAATTGCTATGGCAAAGGTATTCCTTGTCTTATGATAACACTGAATAAGAATACTCATGCAACAAAAATGCCCCGGTATATTAGCAATTGTTAGAGAAGGACTATGACACCATTCATGAAATAAATAAGATGTGAGCAAGAAAGAGCAGAATCTTAGTTACAGATAGTTGCAATTATAGTAAGTGGTACTGTAGTAATTGCTGCTTTGTTAGTTCCTGGGTGACAGCTTGATGAATGTGTTTAAATTTCAGAGCAAGGAGACATGATCTATCACAGAGCCAGAACATGTCCTTTACAATCCCTGGTGAATGACAATGGCACAGTACCTGTGTATTGGCCTTTGTAGAGAGCTCTGTCTGATAGTAGATTTAGTAACATGACTGATGTACAGTGAACTATATTCAGCTTGCCACAATCTGTCTAGTTTGTAGATCACAAAGAGAGAATATAGGACAGATGACTTTACAAAAGGCATGCGATTTCTAGAAGGGCAGATGTTTATAACCATGGTTTGCACAAAATCCCATTACTGGAATATTTGGATTTACTTGTGAACACAAATTCCATAATATTGTGTATCTCTTTGTAATAATTTTATTTCTGATACTTATTTAATGGTAAAAATTAGAGACGATCGAATCTTTTGAAATTAGAATGTGCCTGGGTCAATAAATATTTCCCAAACATTTGATTCACAATGCTGCAAAGCCTCTAACTGCCCTTAAAAGATATGTGTAACACTCTGAGGTCTCCTAGGACTGTACCCAACTACTATCAGGCTCTGTAGTTAAAATAAAGTCTTAGTAATGTAAAAGCGATCTCACCATAGAAACAGATGATAACCTGTAGTAACCACCAGCCCAATTATTAACACTGTCTGTTAACTTTTTCTATTTTTTTTAAACAAAACTCACAAAGCTTCTCAAGAATGACATAATAAGGCCGGGGTCAGACTAGCATTTGGTATGCTAATGACTCTCGGTTCCTGCTCTGCTCCGATCGGGAGCCGAGTGTCATGCTACTGTGCTCCGAGACTCTCGCACAGAGGAGGAGGCGGAGAAATGAATTTCTCCATCTCCTCCATTGCCAGTGTCGGCGTATATCGCACAGCACTCAGATGATATCCGAGTGATGTGCGCTGTGTCACTCGCACCCATAGATCTATATGGGTGCGAGTGAGCTGAGGCTCGGCCGAGTGTCGGGGACAATCGCAGCATGCTGGGATTTCACTCGCATGTTGAAAACGGCCGTGAAAAAAATGCTGATAGGAGCTGCCCCATAGATGAATACTGGTCCGAGTGCTATGCGATGTTTTATTACATAGCACTCGTCCATATTCATCGCTAGTGTGACCCCAGCCTAAAGAAAAAAAATGCTGGCTAGATACATATTCAAAAACCCAGCACCTGCGACAGGGCACTATATTGGCATTGATTGTATGGATGTAAAAACAGATATGCTAAACAAAAATGCACAAACTCAGTATAGTCACTTATGACATACAAGTACACTGTCTCTGACACATTGATTTCAGATGTCTTTTATGTAAAAAAAAATATTGCGCTGGCTTACTGCTTTCTAGTGCATTAAAGAAGTTGTCCTTGACTTTAACATTGATGGCCTATGTTTAGGATAAGTCATCAATGTCTAATCGGTGGGGGTGCCACACCTAGCACCTCCACTGATCAGTTGTTTCCGGCTTCCTTGGAAGCCAGAACTGCTCAGTTAGAAAGCTGCATAGTTCTGTTTACTGTATAGTGGCCTCAGCTAGGTACTGCACATCAGTGCCTAGTTCGAATCAATGCTGGGGCGGATGTGTAGTACCCAGCCGTGGCCACTAGGGATGAGTGACTTTCATGTTTTTCGGGTCGAGTCGGGTTTCACGGAACACGACTTTTGCAAAAGTCGGGTCGAGTGAAATTGGCCGACTATCGCGAAAAATCGGCGGGTCGAACGAAACATGAAACCCAATGCAAGTCAATGGGGAAGCAAAGTCGGTAGGGATTGGAGGACAGAAAACACACCTACAGTGCCCATTTCAATGGCAACAACATCAATCATTATTACTTAAGCTTGGCAACCTTAATTGACTTTATAATAATGTTTAGGCATGGAAAAATGGTGGTTATTTGGTTCAACTTGTGGGAGGGGTAGGGATGGCTCCCGGTTTTCGTGGGCCCAGGGCCAAAGAGTGTCAGTCGGCCTCTTTAACACATACCACAATTCATGATGCTCCGTTATGATGCTCCCAGGCAAAACTCCAACACATACCTTGCCTGGCTCACACCTTGAACCTGGTGGTGCAGTGCTTTTTCAATAATTATCAGGAGTTAACAGCCCTGCTCCATAAAGTGCGAAGATTGTGCTCGCACATCCGTCGCTCACCCATAGACTCCAGTCGCATGCAGAAGCTGAAGCAAGCGCTCAACCTCCCCAAGCACCGCCTAATCATAGATGTTGCCACAAGGTGAAATTCCACCATGCACTTGGTTGAGAGGCTGTGTGAACAGAGGCAGGCTGTAATGCATTTATGGGAGAATACACGGGCAGGTAGTTTGAGGGCAGACATGGAGTTGTCGGGTGTGCAGTGGTCAAAGCTGAAAGACCTCTGTAAAGTCCTTCAGTGTTTTGAGAAATGCACACGGCTGGTAAGCGCAGATGACACCATTATAAGCATGAGCATCCTACTTATGCGTCTGCTCATGCAAACTTTCACGCACATTAAGGATCAGGCGTGTGCAGTGGAGGATGACGAGGAGGAACAGGGAAGTCTTGATGACATTCAGCCATTGTCTGCTCAGGGAACTGTCCTGGACGAGGTAGAGGCAGAAAAGGAAGAGTAGGAGGGGGTGGATACCGCGTCCTCAGGCCTGTCAGCGCTCCCAGCTGTCACCGGCTTCTTATCCTGGGTCACTACCAAAGCATATCAATATATCGACCATCTGTGTTTTTTCCCAGCATAGTATACTGAGTCTACCGATCAGGGTTTTCTTACCCATATATGCTTAATGATACATACGGCTTATACTCTATGGGGATACTTATCTCCAACGTTTTCACCTATTCTCCTAGCACAATGAGGAAGGTCTAGTGAAGACCGAAACGTTTGTTTGTGACTACTGTATGTATTGCACTAATAAAATCACCATTCACACCAGCATTTTGAGTGTGCCCGGTTTTCTATACTATAATTACGGTTTGGTAACCTACCGAGGCACCTCTCTCCCTACGGGCTGTGCAAGCGGTATACTCACTCGATTACGTCCATTATACACCTCAACATATGGCATTCTTGCTACCTCCCTATCTGGCCTGCTCCCCCACTCCTCCATCAAATTGTGAGATTCTTGTGTAATCCATACTGAGCCTTTCAGCGAGATTGTCTGCCTCATGAATAATATAAGGAGATTTACAATATTTAAACTATACAAAATATGCCTTTTATGAGGCAAAACTGTATGACATTTACGTTGAAATATGCTTTGTGAACAATACAAACATTTACCAAACCAAAAAAATGAACACTATCTTTCGAAAGGTTTCATAGGTCTGTGGTAAGAATTAAATTTTTAATTTTGAAACTCTACCCAGAAATGTTCTTTAAAATATGAACAAAGTTTTCTAGATACCAAGTCTAAAACATTAAGAATTGTGTTACAAACCTATTGCCACGTTGCGTTTAAAAAGTATAAGGCTTACTGCCTGATGGACCATAGTAGGTCGAAGGATCAAACATGGCAGCTGGACAATTGCCAAAAATAACACGAGCCTAAAAAGTGGGTGCCATTGGACATGATGGTCAAACACGGCCTGCTGCTGCTGTTATGGGGTTTGGCTGGTTCCTTGTAGGCATACAACTATGTATAAAAGAAAAGAACTACCGTAGTAACGCACACTACTCAAAATAATGTAAAGTAGAAAAAATAATCAATTTTATTGGTTATACAAAGAGTGAATTAAAACATAAGTAAAATAAAGGTGACTCTGGTCCCACAGGACTGCCCGTAACCATGATGAAGATATATGATCTATAATATATCAAAATAACAAGACAAGTGGCTAGAAAAACATATAATTATGAACAAAATGAGTGCCAATGATACATAAATATGAACAAACACAACTTGTAATTGAGTCTGGACACTGGTCGACCTGAAATGAGAGAACCTGTATGGATAGCAGAAAAAATATATATATTCTGAAAAAAATCAACGAATGAACAATATCAGGTACGGGGTAAAATAGTCCCCCTCTTGCAAACTGAAAAACACTGCAAACCAAGAGAAATAAAGAAAAAGGACAACCAATGAAAAAAGCCACTAAAAATTGAAATTAACCCCAGAAACAAACCTCATGATAAAGGCATGAGAAGGAACGGGCAATCAGGACCAGAGGACACCGAGGTCCCACGCGTTACGCCGCAGCATGTGCGGCTTCCTCAGGGAAAGTGTGCAAACAGAGGCCGACATGGTTTAAATACCTTAGGAGGATGAAGTAAGGGCAGTCAGCTGTGCACCATGCATAATGAGCCTAGCAGAAAGTAGTTTAGGCGTGAGTCAAATGATCAAGGAAGGAAGTGCAGGCGTCTCTGCACCCATCCAAGTACCACGCATGCGCGCAGTGGAACGCAACTTGCGTCCACTGACCCGCAAGTGTGGAGAGGGAAAAATTTAAATGCGCATGCGTGACATCGGGTCAGGTAGCAGGATATGTTCGTGAAACACTAGCCCCATAGTGGGAGGCAACAATAAGAGCCCATTCATACCAAGATCAAGCATAGCAAGAATAACTGACGATGTAATATAGTTTGAGTCCTGTATGGAAGTAAGAAGTTGATTAGTTACAGGGAACAGGTCAATAAACAAACAAAATACTGAATCAAAATAAATGAAAAGAAAAATGGAAGAAAAAAATAATAATAAATAATTACACAATAATAATGAAAAATAATGAAACTAAAGATGAATAATGATGAATGCCAAACAAGGCCTAAACCGGGTAAAAAAAAAAAATAAAAAATAAATAATAATATAAAGGATAAATAAGTCCTAAAGAAGTGAAATAAAGGGGGGAATAACATCCTCGGTCAAAGATGAACAATAAGAGCCCTGACAGATGCGATCCAACAGTAATCCCTAAAAAGATAGAACATCCCAAGGACATGTAAAAAAATATATAAGAATAGCCTATATCCATACAGGTAAGCTCTCAGAAATATGACAGACTCCATCCATATATCAAGAGGTCTTGGAGCAACAATCCAATATGACCAAATATAAGCATAAAGAAAAAGTATGGTAAGACCCCTGAAAGGAGCAGGCCTAATCCCCTAACCATTCAGGATTAGAATGACATTCAATGTGAGTGTCCAACCTAGCACAATATGACATGAAGGTAACTGAAGAAGGAGAAAAGGAACGCAAAGTCCATTATTCTTGCATAGCCAACGGAGTGTTCCTTCAATATGACATCATAAAGTTCCATAGCGGTGGATCCAGCTGGAGAAATCCAAAACCAACCATGATGATAAGGGATGACAGTCCAGAACAAACCGTGAACTTTCAACCCAGGAATCCGGAAAATAGAAGCTCCTCATTCAGACCTGTAGGGGTAGTGGATCGAAGATTAAAAATCCAAAGGGATTCAATTTGCAAAAGTAATTTCTTAGGACATCCCCCTCGATTCGAAACCACCACCCTCTCTAAGCCAACCAGTCGGGTGCCATTGATCTTGCCTGCATGTTTTGTCAAGAAATGTGAGGCTACTGATGTAAGGGGCTTACCCTTGGTCTGGTCCGAGTGAGCCAGATTGATCGTGGAAAAATGCTTCTGAATACGACGTCTCAGTTCTTGCGACGTTTGGCCCACATAGACCTGGGAACACGGGCAGATAAGAGCATATATGACACAATTGGTTTTTGCAATTGATATAATTCTTTAGCCTGAAACTAGTCCCATCAAGGAGATTCACAAAATAATCACGTACAGGCTGCATATATGTGCAAATCGTGCAATTACCGCACGGAAAGGAGCCCTTTAGTATAATTCCCCGGTTAAGTCGTGTCGTCTGTCTCTCATAATGACTCTTGGTGAGGATATCTTTGAGATTTGGCGCACGTCTAGCGGTCAAGAGAGGTTGTTCACTGATAACCCTTGAGGTCTGTAGTTCCATGGACAAAATGCTCCAATGTTTGGTCAGAATGTTTCTAATCTGATTCCAATGAGTATTATATCTAGTGATAAATCTAGGTTTATTGTCACAAGTCCTAACCTTGGAGGTTAAGAGAGAATTCTGTGTGGACACCTTGGCTCGTTGGTACGCGGCAGAGATAGTGCCACGTGGGTAACCCCTAGTTTTAAACCGATTGGTCAGATTAGAGGACTCTTCCAAAAAATCAGAGTCTAAAGAGCAATTCCTCCTGACCCTTAAAAATTGACTGACCGGAACACCTCTTTTAATGTGTGGCGGATGGAAGCTGCGAAAATCCAAAAGGCTATTTGTAGCCGTCGGTTTGCGAAAAAGCGTCGTATTAATGGAGTTATTCACGACCTTGACCTCCAGATCTAGAAACGTAACGAACGACGGGGAAAATTGATGTGTAAGAAAGATGTTCAAAACATTATGATTTAGATCAGAAATGAAACCCTGGCATTCCTCAAAAGAACCTGTCCAGACAAAAAATACGTCGTCGATGTATCGAGACCAATGTCGGACATGCTTCTTGAAAGGGGCAGCAGGAAAAACCACCGTTGTTTCCCACCAACCTAAAAATAGGTTGGCGAAAGCCGGAGCACAGCGTGCCCCCATCGCCACTCCTGAGGTCTGTAAATAAAAAGAGCGGTCAAACAGAAAAAAATTGTGTGTTAGCACAAATTTAAGTAGATCCAGAATAAGGGAATCGTGCATTCTGTCCGTATTGGACAGCTGATCAAAGAAATACATAACCGCCAAAATACCCACTTCATGTCCAATATTAGAATACAAAGATTCTACATCACAGGTGACAAGAATATCACCTGTGGACACCCGTATATCCTGACAGATCCTAACGAAATGTGATGTATCTTGTATGTAGGATGGTAGGTCCTTAACGATCGGTTGCAGGAAGAAGTCAACATAAATGCAGACCTTTTCGCAAAGGCTACCAATGCTGGCAACAATCGGACGTCCTGGTGGTTTGTGAATATCCTTGTGGACTTTTGGCAGCATGTAAAATGTGGGAGTGACCGGATGTTCCACCCACATGAAAGCATGTTCCTGATGATTGATAACGCCCAAATCCTTAGCCCTATCCAATATCCTTCTCAGTTTAACTGAGAAGACTCCCGTAGGATCAGATGGCAATTTGCGATAGTAGTTAACATTGTTCAGCTGTCGATGCGCTTCCTCCAAGTAGAGTTCGTGTGGCCATAGGACAACATTCCCCCCCTTGTCCGCTTCCTTAATGATAAAGGACGAATTTGATCTGAGGGTTTGGACCGCTGCTTTTTCAACAGCACTTAAATTCTTGATAGAAGGGCAGGAAGAGGATAGAGACATAATGTCCTTTTTGACCAATTCAAAAAATATACGTATAGCTGGAACCAAGGAAAACGGAGGAGCCGCATGTGATCTATTTTTATAAGGAAAAATATGCTTACCAACAGTAGCCTGATTTTCTTGTAGGAGCTCCAATAAGTCGCGTAAGACTTGTCTATCCGTGGAGTCAAAATCTTCATTATTATCCAATAGCTGAGGTCTTAGGTGTAATACCTTTAAGACCAAATTCCTACAAAAAAGATATAAATCCTTAATAAGGGTGAATTTATCCAAAGGTTGTACCGGAGAGAAAGTCAACCCTCTTTGTAATACTAGCAATTCAGTAGAAGTTAATGTGTGCTTGGAGAGATTAATCACATGCAGGCCCTCATTCATTACCTGGTGATCTGATGTGGCAGTCCCCACACAATGATGGAGAGCTAGCGACGGGTATTCCTGCGTTGGTTCTGTGGTGTATACCTCCGGCCTCTGTATCTGGTGGTTCTGACGAGAGAATGGTTTATGTCTACGGCCCCTTCTTGTGCGACGTCCAGCTCGCTTTCGGCTGATGATAAAAAATCACTGCCCGAGGTATGCTCAAGAGCCTGGACTGCCTCACGTGAGCCCTGCCCTGATTTCTGTGTATGAGGTATGGCCCTTTGATTGCCTTGATGTTTCCAATGAAAAGCCCTCTGTGATTCAAAGTCGTTGCGATCTCTCAAAAATTTTGATTTTTTGCGACGAGTGATATCCACATCAAATTTATCCAAAATGTCTTTGAGTTTAAGTCTAAAGGGGTGAACTTGGGTACTCTCATCAAATGATACCAATCTAGCTTCTAATTCCTTAATCTTATTTTTTGTGGTCACAAGCAATTTTCTATCATGCTCAAGTAACATATTCATAATAATATTTGAACACCGCATGAGGCCCTGCTCCCATGTGGTGCGAAAACTCTCAGATGGTTCCCATGCCGGGTATATAGGTATTCTAAGACCCCTCTGTATGATATTTAATTTGATATATTCCTCAAGGCTGCGAATATTCCACCATAACTTGATGCCTGTTTAATGTGACGCAATCAATTCAGTGGTCAATTGGGAAAAATCGGAGCTGGGAACCGGAGTATCAGTAGGAGAAAATATGCTAGATGACTGAGCCTGCCAAGCTGCCTCACGGGTATCCTAATCCATATCGGCCACTGAAACACACTATAACAATGGTGGAGATAGAGCTAAAATAACATAAAAACTCAGAACCAAAGAGCAATAGATCTGAAAAATAAGAAACAGAAAACAATATATGAATGAATTTATGGCCAACCAATAATTAGCCAATCAGTGAAAAATACGTTTATGATAAAACGTGTGCTGCCCAAAGGGAGAAAACCACTCAACAGAGGGGTTTAGAACAACATGTGTAATAATGAAAAAATAGGGCGCACCAAATAATCACGGATGAATAGAGAGGTGCATATCGGTAGCAAGACCAACAACTATGTATAAAAGAAAAGAACTACCGTAGTAACGCACACTACTCAAAATAATGTAAAGTAGAAAAAATAATCAATTTTATTGGTTATACAAAGAGTGAATTAAAACATAAGTAAAATAAAGGTGACTCTGGTCCCACGGGCAGTCCGTGATTATTTGGTGCGCCCTATTTTTTCATTATTACACACCTTGTAGGCATACACTGACAACATTTATTGTACTTTTGGTCATCAATTTTATGCAAGTTATAGCACGGATAAACAAGATTTTTCAGGTCTGCAATGCCCACTTCTCCCATACCAGGTATCTCCTGCCCAAAAGGTAGGTGTGCTTGTTCCCCCATGAAATTATCCTCCATTTCGACAGCTTCAAATATACATATGAATATGTCAAAATTCAACAGGAATATCCTGCTCCTGCTCTCTCTGAATTTTGGGGACCTTTCTGGGACATAAAGACCAAAATGGATCGGACTCCCTGGCAGAGAAATGAGAAATTGTCCCTCTGGAGGAACACCGGCCGCGCCAAATATGTGTGGAATTCCAGGCCCAGGAAGGTCAGATGCTGAGAAGGGGTTAGAGACTACTTCTCTCGGTTGATGATCCAGCCGAGACGTGTGAAGGTGTTCCGAGTGACTTGAAGACTCTGAGCACAGTCTCGGCGGGATGAGCCTTTGATTACCAGGTCGTGCAGGTAAGGGATTATGATAACCCGCCTGGAGCGAACAATGGCCATGACCGGCAGCATTTGCTCGGTGAAGACCATGGGGGTAGAGGGCAGACCGAAGGGGAGGGCCGTGAATTAATAGTGATCATCATTACGGATCATCATTACAGCCGTTATCACTGAATACCTTGCCTGCCTCAAGATATATACTGCACAGCCATGTCTCTGTTGTCGATGCAAGTATTGGGACAGTACATCAGCGGTGTGTCTCTTGTCGTCCAAACACATCTTTTGTAAAACAACCTGCTGAAGCTTACCACTAGCTGTTCGATAGTGGGACACTTCGTGTGCAACACTGCCAGTTGCGGATGGAGTGCTCGTGCATCTGCGCTCTGCTGACGAGCTTTCGCTTCTGGAGGAGGAGGGGCGAACGCCTACAGCCAACTGTTGCCTATAACGTGGCCTAGGCAGCATTGTCCCACTACCGCTGTCCCCTGTGGACCCTGCATCCACCACATTAACCCAGTGCGCAGTTATGGACATGTAACGGCCCTGGCCATACCTACTGGCCCATGCGCATCTGTTGTGAGGTGCACCTTTCCACTGACTCATTGTTGCAGTGCATGGACAATGCGGTCTTTCACATGCTGGTGGAGGGCAGGGATGGCTTTTCTAGAAAAAAAGGGGTGACTGGTTAGGTCATAGCGTGAGACAGCGTAGGCCATGAGCTCTCGGAATGCTACGCTTTCAACCAAACGGAAGGGCATCATCTCTAATGAGATCAGTTTGGCAATGTAGGCATTCAAAGCCAGTGTACGCGGATGAGAGGATGAGTACTTTCTTGTCCTTACTCAGAGTGTCTGCAAGGGTGAGCTGGACTTGAGAGCTGCATATGGGGGAACTAGCGGTGGACATGGCAGACTGATAGGGGGTTTGTGATGGTGGTGGTGGTGGTGATGGCCTAGATGCAGTTTTTCATGGCATAAACATTGTCATTCCCTGACTGGTTTGTCCTTGCGACGACACCTCTACATTTCTTGCTGGTGGTGTGCCAACTGGTGGGCTTGCAGTGGGGAAAGCAATGGAGCGTTGCTGGCTAACTTGAGTCGGAGCCGTTGCACATGTGCTATCTGAGTTTTTGTACTCCGTCCATGCTTGCATGTGCATGTTCACTAAATGTCTAAGCATGCAACTGGTGTTCAAATTTTTTAGCTTTTTCCCTCGGCTAAAGGGTCTTAGGCACTTTTTACAGACAACCTTAGCCTCATTGTTAGGATTTTGTTCCAAAAAGTGCCACACTGCACTCTTCCTACTATGGTATACATTTTCACGCCTTGCACGCTCTGGTAATTTGACTGTCTGGCCAACCGTTCCTGCAACTTTTTTTTAACACCTTTTTGGACTCGCAGAGGCCTGCCAGATAAATCCCAATGCGATCTCGATACCTGCTGCGGATCCTTCTCCTCTTCTGAGCTAGTGCCAGTGGCACCCTCTTCCACCACTAGATGCCAATCTGGGTCAACAACTGGGTCATCCATCACCTCCTCTTCAATTTCATCTGCACCATCCTCTCTGTCACCGTCTAAGGTGGTACAGTATGCGGGAAGGGGCACATGAGTTTCAGCAGGGTCACATTGTGGCGCAGTAGACGTCAAGAGCAATGTAGTTCTGTGCTTCAATGGGGCAGCACAATCATCTTTAAAAGCGGTTTACCTACTCCCAGAAAAGGGAGCCTTCCAGGCCTTCTGGAGCCAGACGATGACGCAGGCTCAACACCTCCTGCCTTAGGTGCTATTGTGCTTTTGCTGTGCTACTCCACCAAATTAATTGCCCCCTTATCACAATCAGGCAGCCTACTAATCAGATGTGATGCTCCACTCAAGCAATTTGTACACTGTCAGTGGCAGCCAGCTGTCCCCTGAGGTGCTGCCTAGACCTCAGGCGATGTATGTCATAACTTTATGATGTTACAATGTGTGCCGCATCAGCACATCGTGTCGTCGGAAGCTTAATCAGAGTGAATCAGGCTGAACAGGATGTGCATAATGGGGAAAGAAGAGGTGTCTAAGAAAGAATGGCAGACTGTTGGGGCAATGGGCCATGTGGGACGTGAGTTATTATTTATTTTTTTAACATTCTACATTTATTATGCTCTGTGGTCTGGAGTTACTCCACAGCATAATAAGGAACATTCAGTTTGATGGGAATTTTACTACACTACACAATAGATTTGCCAAATTTGAATCTGAATCAAGTAAAGATCAAAACACATAAGGGGGTGACATAATAAATGTTAGTCTCTGCAGATGCACTATTTCTGATTATGTAAGGCGGAAGACTGGACTGTGAGTACCTCTACCGAGCTAGGTCCAGAACTGTTGAGGATGCCTCCCATGTTGCCTGGGGGAAGGAATGAGGGACCGGACCAACCTCATGACCAGGGTAGGAGCGGTGTGATAAAAGAAAAAACGTGCGCAGTGACAGGCAGTTTGGCGCGAACAGGCAGCGCTCAGCAGGGTGAACAGCATGCTCTGCCTCCTGAGCACCAGCGCTGCGACAGGCTACATTTGTCGGTTCCCGTTGCCACCAATGGAGCCGAGAGAGAGAGGTGCCGTGCACCCAGAGACTGTGAGTACTGCATACGTGCAGAGGAGAGAAAGCAGAGTACCGGACGCTCATTTGCGGCCTTCCCTGCCATCTGCCGGGTGCCAGCTCACGTTCAACTGTGAGAGTGCTGCGGCTTGGCTTGCTTTGACTGCACAAGTTCATGGACTAGGAGCTCATCGGAAGGTACCGGAGACCGACCGCTGCCATCAGAAGACGGATCATCGTTCAAAGGACACCTTCTGTGGACATCTTTCCGGCCGTTGCTGATCATCTGTGATGGAGGAGCATAAAGGACACAATAAGTTTAATAACGGGACTGCTATTGTTCTGCACTTGTTCTTGCTATCTACCGTTTAACCATTTATCTCCCTGCGAGGAGTTAATACATTGTTTGATTAAACTGTTAAATTTGTTAACCCTTGCTCTACCTGAAACTGTGCATCTATTGTTGGAAAAGGGTGGCAAGCTTTTTGAGTCAGCTTTCTATCACTTTCATAATGTATGGGGCCAATGGATAGGAAGAAATCAATCCTTATTTATATCATTCATGAAGAGGGATTCGGACCAACGAGTTGCTTCCGTGCACAGTATTAGCCCTACAGCAACAGCAGCGGCCATTTCTATGGCATAAATGTCTTTGTTTCTAATTTATAAGATTTCTCAACAATAATTGTATCCTTTTTATGTCTTCCAATATTGCATTGTATGTTATATACTATTGAATTAAATCTCTGGAATAAATGGTCCTTGAACATATTGTTCTCAAATACATCAATTGTTAAAAGCAATTTGAGGCATTGTCCAGCAATGAAGAGTTTCACTTCATGGCCCTCTTCAGCAATCAATTATTCTACTATATATTCCTTTTGTTGCGATTCCGCCTTTCAAAAAGAAAATGTTCAAGGTCAACACTTAGCTTGGACATTTGCTCTGTAGGTGGAGATGCTCTTTTTAAATCAGGCTTGAGTAAGAATTATATCAATACCTGTTTGTTGTGGAGCTAGGATTTAATTTTGAATCACCTGGAATGTGCTTTTTTAGTCAATTGGAAAAGCAACATTTACTAAACAGAAGCCATGTACAGAGTATTAAAATATATCTGGCATAATTGCTGTACAGTTCTTGTGCTGGATAAATTAAGGAATTTGTGATCTTCACTCTCCAGTTACTCATGTGTGCTTCGATCCCCGACACTCCCTATTATTTCTATATAATGAAAGTTTATCATGTAAAAAATTGATAAGTTGAAAATGTTTCAGCTGTAATACCTATTTAGCTGGCTTCAATAAAATGGTTGTATGTATAAAACTAGATGTCTCATTTTGAGAAAACCCATCTTAACAGATCCAGAAACCTTCATTGAGAAAAAGAGTAAATGATGATACATTCACTGGATCGGTGATAAATGTTAGTTTTGGGAGTCCAACTGCTAAGACTCCCCACTGATTTCTAAAACAGGAAACCACATTCCTCCATCCATACCAGCCGCGCTAATATAGCAAAAAGGAATGTTCAGAATGTGCACTCCCATTCCATTTAGGGTGTCCAGGTGTCCAGTTTTGCTACATCCCAAACTAAATATATATAGCAAATGTGTTACCCAGGGCCGGCGTATTGCTGATCGATCAAAAGGGTGAGTGGTGGCAGCTAGAAGTGCGCGGTGTCACCCAGCTATGGTGGCCTGTAAGGTTCTGCAATAACAGGACACGGCAAGCCTCTTGTCAGTGTGAGACTGACAAGTGTAATAACATGAAATACCAGCAATCAGAACAGTACAATGGGGTTGAGGTCAGGGGTGCATGGGGGCCACACCATAAGTTTGTCCCCTTTTATGCCCATAGCAGCCAGAGATGCAGATGTGTTATGTGCAGCATGAGACGATGCATTATCATGCATAAAAATGATCTTGCTGCGGAATGCACGGTTCTTCTTATTGAACCATGGCAGGAAGAGCTTTTTGAGAAACTCAACATACACTATGGAGTTCATCTTTACCCCTTCAGGGATCCTAAAGGGGCCGACAATCTCTCTCCCCATGATTCCAGCCCAAAACATTACTCCACCTCCTCCATGTTGGCACCGTAGCCGTGTTTGCATGGGGTGTCCATCAACCAGCCATCCTCCACTCCATCCATCTGGACCATCGAGCGTTGCATGGCACTCATCGGTGAACAAAACAGTTTTGAAGTCAGTCTTCATGTATTGTTTGGCCCACTGGAGCCGTTTCTGCTTGTGTGCAGTGGATAGAGGAGGTCGACAGGATGGCTTACGCACAGCTGCAAACCTCTGAAGGACCCTGCATCTTGTTGTTCGGGGGACGTTGGAGGCACCAGCAGCTTCAAAAACTTGTCTGCTGCTATGACAAGGCTTTTTTGCCGCTGCTCTTTTAACCTGACGTAATTGCCTGTAGGAAAGAGTCCTCAATTTTTCCTTATCAGCAAGCACACGTGTGTACTGTGAATCAGCTACATACTTCTTGATTGTGCGATGATCACGATGAAGTGTCTTGGCAATGTTGATTGCAGTCATGCCTTGACCTAAACACTCCACAATTTGTTGCTTCTCAGCAGCCGACACATCCTTTTTCTTTCTCATTTTGGCAGAAAATGTAGGCTGCTTAATAATGTGGGACAGCCTTCTTAAGTAGTCTTGCCTTTCATTGGACACACCTGCCAAACTAATTAGCACAGGTGTCTGCAATTGCTTACAGTGATATAAAGAGCCCTGACACACATCACCATCAATGAGTTTAACTGACAAACAAAAAAATTCTTACCTTATCACTCCTAAACAATTTTTGCATAATAATTTGGAACACAGTGTAAGGGGTTCTACTGGTCTAGTCATTGATGACCTCTTCAGATCAGAGGGGGTTCGACACCCAGCACACCTATTGATCAGTGGAACACTGTTGTTGTAGCAGCCTGAACTAAGTGAGGTACAAGCGGAACCCAGAAGCCCCTTACATTACTTAGTGGCTGCGGGAGAGTGCAGCGCTTTCTTTCCTATTGACGTGAATGTACTCAGCAGCCCCCACCAAGCAATATACAGGCCTGCTGTACTGAGCCTATACATCGCTTAGTTCATGCCTCACAAATTTCATATTGAGATGAGTAATCAGTTGTCAACTCCTTTATAACTCACTTAGCAATTTATGGGGCGCGAGTCTCCAGAAGCACAAGCTGTACACTATGTATTAGACACTAAGATGGCGTATTGCCGTTTTCACTCTACCACTGCACACTAATTTCTGATATTGAATCATATCCTCCATTTTACATTTTAGTGTAAAGAAAGTAATTTTTCAGTTTCACTATCCAGCATTGTAAAATTCTGTGAAACTCCTTTGGGTTAAAAAAAAACTCACCACACCTAGATGCATTTCTTGAGCAATGTAGTTTCCTCATGGGTCCTGCAAAAGGCACCGGCAAACCATCCATTCCAAAAGCTAAATAACATTTCTCTCCTACCAAGTCGTGCCATATGTCCAAACAGATGTTTCCAAATACATATGGACTATTGCCACATTTCAGAGAATTTGTTTTACATATTGTGGAGCCAATTTTATTCTGTTACCCCCTTGTTTAAAATAAAACAAATGGGGCTAAATTATCATGTTTGAGGAAAAATATATTTTTTTCATTTTTTGTGGCCCAATGTTATAAACTTTAGAGAAGCACCTGTCCAAAAAGATTATGCTACCCCTAGATTAGAATTCCTTGAGGGATGTATCTTCCAAAGTAAGGTCACATGTTTTGGGTTTCTGGTATTTTAGCACCTTGAGAACAATGAAAATGTGACAAGGTATTCGCAATCTATCCCAACCAATCTGTGCTCTAAATTAAAATAGTGCACCTTCCCTTCTGTGCTATGCTACATCCCCAAACAGTAGATTACAACCATTTATGGGTCATCAGGAGAAACTGTTTTACAAATTGTCGAGTCCATTTTCTCTTGTTACTCTTGTGAAAAGGAACAGTAAAATGCAGGGTTCATACTGGACACAGACTTTTCACTGTATGTCTAGTTTCCTGTTCGAGTTCGCCAGTCTAATAGTGTTGAGTGATACTGCCCAATATCCAGAAATATCAGATCGGATTGGATCGGCCCGATACTCAA
>VIAB01003036.1:75930-90843 GCA_009801035.1 Oophaga pumilio | reverse complement strand
GACTGCTGTACTCTCGCGACAGCTGGCCAAGATTACCCAGTACCTGGCAGCACGTGCAGTTATAGTGAGAAGCTGCACAAAACCGCCAGGGAGAGGGTAATGGCGGCCATCAAGGAGTCCAGGACGTGACCACCGGGGATCTTCTGCCAGGTAAGTGCTGCTGACTCCTGACAGACCCGACCGACACTGACAGTGATAATTTCGGGAAGTTCCTGTGTCACGTACTTCGTTCTGTGACACAGGAACTCCCCATAGACTTTAGAGGAAAACTCCGATTCTGGTATCCGATATGCAAAAAATATCGGATCTCAGAATCGGAATTCCGATACAGCGAATATCGGCCGATACCCGATATTTGCAGTATTGGAATGCTCAACACTACAATCTAATAAAGCTTGTTAAAAGGCTGCAGGACAGCCAATCAACAAGCATTTAGACTGTGGGATATTCTAGAGCCGTCACAGCCATGCCAAGTATTGGCTGATGCGCCATGTGACCCTGCCTTTAAAAAGGCCAGATACCAAGAGCCACCACTATTCTGCTCTTATTAGTGTAAGAATAGGATGCAATTGGACAGAAGAAAAAATTCTGACTGTGCACTCTGCAAAAAAGCCGCTGTGTTTACTCTGCAACCCATATCTGTGGGAGTACTATACCAAAAAGTAACTGTGAATACTCTGCAACCCATTTCTGTGGGATTGCTTTGCCAAAAGCCACTCTGTGTACTCTATAACCAATATCTGTGGGAGTACTGTGCCAAAAAGCCACTGTGTGTACTCTGCAACCCATATCTGTGGGAGAACTGTGCCAAAAAGCCACAGTGTGTACTCTGCACCCTCTGTCTGTGGGAGTTGTAGCTTATTAGTTTATTTTCAGTTTATTCTATATTCTTTGAAGTCAGTTCCCTAAAAAAACAGTGTTGAATTACTTCCCACTTGCCTCTTCCACCTATACCGCCACATCCACCTCTTCCTCCACTTGGACGTACGCTTCGTGGTTCTAGATAGCTAGTTTTAGCTTTGTAAATTCTAGATTTTTTAAGTCAGTTCCGTAGAAAAAATGAAAAAGATATAACAAAAAAAAAACACACAGAATAAAATTCAAAAATAACGAAAAAAAGTTGGATCACTCCTCCCTTGCCTTTTCCACCTATATTGCCACATCCACCTTTTTCTCCACTTGGACCTATGCCTCCTGGTTCTAGATTGTTAGTTTTGCTTTTGTTAATTTTAGGTTGTAAGTCAGTTCCATAACAAAAACAAAAAAAGAAAGAAAAAAGAAAAAAATTCAAGAAAAATAAAAAAAAGTGTTGGATTACTCCTCCCCCCTGCTTTTTTCACCTACATTGCCATGTCCACCTCTTCTTCCATTTGGACGTACGCCTCCTCATTCTAGATAGCTAGTTTTAGTTTTGTAAATTCTAGGCTGTTTTAAATGAGTTCCATAACAAAAATAAAAAAGGAGAAAAAAATAATGAAACAAATAAAATAATAATAAAAAAACAGTCTTGGGTTACTCCTTCCTTGCCTCTTGCACCCATACCGCCACATCCACATTTTCCTCTCCTTGGACCTATGCCTCCTAGTTATAGATTGCTAGGTTTAGTTTTGTAAATTCTAGATTGTTTTAAGTTAGATCCATAAAAAAAAGAAAAAAAGTGAAAAAAATGCAAAAACTACAACAAAAACAGTGTTGGATTACTCCTCCCTGCATTCTTTATTTTACTCACTCATATAGCCCCATTGATTCAACAATGCTTTATAGACATTATCAGCACTGTCCCCATTGGTGCTCACAATCTAATTTCCCTATCTTTGGAGTGTGGGAGGAAACCGGAGTACCCAGGGGAAACCCATGCAAACATGGGTAGAGCATACAAACTCATTGCAGATGTTGTCCTTGGGTGGATTTGAAGCTAGGACCCCAGTGCTGCAAAGCTATAGTGCTAATCACTAAGCCACTAGGCTGCCCTGCCTCGTCAACTTATACCGCCTTGTCCACCTCCTCTTCCACTTAGACTTGTTCTCCTGGTTCAATATTCTTTTCTTTTTTCTGCTTTGCTTAGCATTGGCACAGTGTCATGATTCTGTTGTCGGGTGACCCAGGAAGAGGGGTTCCTTCACTGTCCCTAACGCAAGGGGCATCCTAGCTCGCCCTGCTTCCTGGATTACTTCTGATGGTGAAGACAACGGGGCCATGTACCTTGTCTTAGCTCCTGAATCCGCCCTCAGTCTGTCCCCTTCTCCACCCAGGGAATAGGGGAGAAGTAGTGTACCATAATACACCAACTAGACTAACAAGGGATAAAGGAAAATATCAATCATACAAATGTACTGACATAAATAACGGAGGTAAATACCAGGGAGTAGAGGATTGGGTTAAACCAAAGAAGGTGAGTAGCAAAAATGCTCACTTGCTACGAGCAACGACCGCTGGGCAGCGCTCATAGCAATCCGGCAATGACAATCACAGAGGTCTCCTGCAGACCCAGGGGTGTAATGCCAACCAATTGACGACCTGCGTTCATGTGACACGGGCACCGAAGGGCGGGTTTAGCGACGCGCTTCGGGCATGATCATGTTAAATGTCGTTGTTAGAGATTGACAGCGGCATTTAACAGGTTAACAGGCGTGGGTGGATTGCAATTCCACCTGCGGCTGTTAGGGGCACATGTCAGCTGACATGTGCTGGAAATGATGTGGGCTCAGCACCGTAGCCCACATCAAAGGGGATGACTTGACACGTGCTGTACATGTACAGCGCATGTTGTGAAGATGTTAATGTTCATCCTAATAAATGTGAAATTTTAATTTTTTTGTTATGATATAAGGAGCTGGCATCCACAATCTATTCCAACACTAAAATAGCTCTCCCATAGTTAAATAGCACTCCTTCCCCTCTGTGCTATGCCATGTGCCCAAACAATAGTCTCTTACCTCATATGTGGCATTAACGTACGCAGTAAAAAATTGCACAACAAATTTTGTGGTCTACTTTATCTTGCTACCTTTATGAAAGAGAAAAATTTGTGGCTAAAACCACTTTTTAGTGGAAAAATTATCATTTTTCGTTTTTGCTTCCTAATTTGATAAATTTTCATGATGAATTCCTTCAGTTGTGTAGTTTCCAAAACGTACTTATGTGGGGCTTCTGCTGTTTTAGCCGCCTTAGGACTCTGTAAATGTGACATAGTGTCAAGAATCAATTTCAGCCAAAATTGCGCTCCAAAAGTAAAAAAAACCCTGCTTTTTCCATTCTGTGCCATGCCACGTGGCCACACAGTAGATAACGACAACATATGGAATATCGCTGCCTTCAGTAAAAATTGCTTAACAAATTGGGGCATATTCTCTCAAAACAGGTTGACAGGATTTAATACATTTTTTTAATTCCACACTGCATTAATACATGTGAAGTACCTGAGGGTTAACAAACTTCCTGAATGTGGTTCTGAATACTTTCAAGAGTGCAGTTTTTAAAATTGTATCATATCATTATTTTGGGTGTTACTGACATATAACTTACTGTCCGCTATATGCTATGCTGTATTATTATCTGTTCCCGTGCTCAGGAAGTAGAAAGCAATAGAACATGCATGAGATTTGGAGGAACTTGGAGGTGACTATAGATGTTAATCAAAACTAAAGATTTGGGATTGAACACTGAGCAGAAGCATTACTTCTCCATACAACATGAATGACCACTTTTTAGAAATCAGTGATCCTCCTAAGGATATTAAAAAAACAAACAGATCAATGCTAATGCTTAAACATCACAGCCCTAATTAAAAAAACAGAATACTGAGTGATGAAAGCACATTGAGTATTGTACAGTACATAGCTCCATGTGACAAGACGACGGGTGAGGCCTTGATGTACATTTTGTTTATGGTTTTTTGAAGAAGAGTGAATTAGTAATTGAGAGTGTTCCCTTGATGCAGTCTTACTTTTCTTTACCAACCTTTCTAAAATCAGAATACATTCAGTCTTCGTAGAGTTTAGAAAGCTAAGTATAAGGTTTATGTACTTTTTCAAATACAGTTTTTCCATGAATGGGGTACTTTTCTTTTCCTGGTTCATTATGTTGTGGGTCATGAAACCCAACTACCATGTTGTTTGTAAGATGCCTTGAAAATAACACATAAGAACTCTGCCACTGGTGGTTCTTCTTCTTTTGTACCTCAGTGAAGAGCTCTTGTGCTTCTTGATGAGAACTGAGAAAAGCACAAAAAAATAAAAACAAAAGGTTATAGGCTGACAAAGATTTCTAAAGATCTGCTATTTAACCCATTTATTCACTTAAATCATTTCAGTGCAGTTTACCATCACTCTTTATTTTTCATCATACCACTACTATTAAATTTTTTAGCATATTATAAATGTAAAAGTTTTTCATGGGATATAAGACACTTCATCGGTGATAGTTAAAGGGAACTTGTCAGGTTATTAATGCTGCCTGAACCATGGGCAACATGAATGAAGGACAGGTTCTCTTATTGCAACCATCTATGTTTTACTCCTAGGAAAATCCTGATAACAGGTTCGCTTTAAGTAAACTACAGACACTGTCAGGTTGGTGCCGTTATACTGACTAAAATAATACTTTGGTTGATGAATTCCATCTTGTGGTTGTTGTTTAATCTGTATTTGCACTTTCAGTTAAGGAGATTTTAGTGCTCTGGGTCAGCCTGTGGGCGGGGCCTTATGTGGTGCCCTGACTGATTACATATTCATCTGTATTGGTTTATGACAGGTTACTGATCCTATGTGACATAATTCATATAAATGAAAAAAAAAAAATCTGCATTCACAAAGTGGGATCTCTTACCGATAGATGCTACATATTAAGCGCCATTTTGGTGCATCCAAACTTTTTCTTCCAACAAAATGGTGGCGGTGAATGAGCAGTAGCATCTATTGCTTGCTAATAGATGCTACTGCCCAAGTGCCGCTGCCATTTTGCTGAAGGAAAAAAAATTTGGCTGCAGCAAAGTGGCACAGGTGCTTGTGTAGTAGCATCTATCGCTAAGAGCACCACATAAGGTCCCACCCACAGGCAGCCCCAGAGCACGAAAATCTCATTAAATAAAAACTGCAAATACAGATTGAACAACCACCAGATGGATTTCATCAACCAAGGTATCATTTTAATCAGTATAACGGAGCCAATCTGACAGTGCCTGTAGTTTACTTAGCAAAATCCTGCTGACAAGTTTGCTTTAAGTAGTTTTAGATCTTTTAGCTGGAGGGTTTCAGAGGAAACACTTATTTCTCCTTATACACACATGGAGAGACCTGTCAATTAACTTGAGCCAATCATGAAGATGCTGGCAAGAATTCACCTAGATTACTGGTCTCCTCATTCCCAACTCCTATTAAATCTATATTTTCTTTTGCAGCGTAAAATACAGATGCCTGCAATGAAAGAGCCTTCCCTGATTCATGCTATCTGTAGTTCAGGCAGCATGAAGCACCTGACAGATCCCCTTTAACTCTAAGTGATGACCACAGATGAACTTTCTCAATGTACAGTCATTTCCAGAAGTGATGGCACCCTTGAAAATGCTGCAGAAAGTGAAATATTTCTCCCAGAAAATTATTGCAATTACATATGTTTTGCTATACACATGTTTATTTCCTTTGTGTGTATTGGAACAACACAAAGAAACACAAAGAAAAAAAGTCAAATTGAACATCATTTCACCCAAAACCCCAAAAATGGGCAGGTCAAAATTGTTGGCACCCTCAAATCAATATTTGGTTTTACACCCCTTATAATAAATAACTGCAATCAATCGCTTCCTATAACCATCAACAAGCTTCTTACACCTCTCAACTGGAATTTTGGACCACTCTTCTTTTTCAAAATGCTCCAGGTCTCTTGTATTTGAAGGGGGCCTTCTCCTAACAGCAATTTTAAGTTCTCTCCGCAGGTGTTCAATGGGATTTAGAGTTTCTAGAGTTCTAGATTCTAGAGTTTTGCTGCCATCCATTTCTGGGTGCTTCTTGAAGTATTCTAGGGGTCATTGTCCTCCTGGAAGACTCATGAACTAGGGTGCAAACCCAGCTTTCTGACATTGGGCATTACATTGCAACCTCAAATCATTTGGTAGTCTTCAGACACTTTGCATACAATCAAGGCACTCGGTGTCAGAAGCAGCAAAACAGCCCCAAAACATCTTTGAATTGGCACCATATTTGACTGTAGGTACTGGGTATTTTTTGTAGGCCTCATTTCATTTTTGGTAAACAGTTATTTTTAACAAAAAGCTCTATCTTGGTCTCATCTCTCCACAAGGCACTTTCCCAGGAGGATTTTGGCTCGCTCATGTACATTTTGGCAAACTGAAGTCTAGCTTTTTTATGTCTTTGTCTCAGCAATGGGGTCCTCCTGGGTCTCCTGCATAGCTTTTCATTTCATTTAAATGCCAATGAATAGATCGCGCTGACACTGGTAAACCAGCAGGACAGCTTGAATTTCTTTGGAACTTGATTGGGGCTGCATATCTACCATCTGGACTATCCTGCATTGCAACCTTTTATCAATTTTTCTCTGCCGTCCATGTCCAGTGAGAATAGCTGCAGTGCCATGGGTTGTACACTTCTTGATTATGTTGAGCACGATGTACAAAGAAACATAAAGATGTCTGGAGATTAACTTATAACATTGAGATTGTTGATATTTTTAAACAATTTTTATTCTCAGGTCCACAGACAGTTCTTCACTCCTCCTTTTTGCTCTCCATGCTTAATGTGGCACACACAGACACACAATGCAAATATTGAGTCAACTTCTCCCCTTTTTATCTGGTTTCAGGTGTGATTTTCATATTGCCCACACCTGTTACTTGCCAAAGATGAGGTCGAAAGACCATCACATGCTTGAAACAAAAATGTTTACCCACAGTTTTGGAAAGGTGCCAATAACTTTGTCTGGCCTAAAAATGGGTGAAATTATGTCCAATTTGCCTGTTTTTCTCTGCTTTTATTTGTATTGTTCCAATAAACAAAAAGGAAATAAACATATGTCTAACAAAACATGGGTAATTGCAATAATTTTCTGTGGGAAACACTTAATTTTCTGGAACAATTTCAAGGGTGCCAAAACTTTCGTCAATGAATATATTACATAGCCAACAACCAACAGACACTAATGTGATCTGTTCTAGCTCCAATTGCATCAGTGTAACCTCCCTAAAGTCATTCAAGATCACTTATAATTACCATGAGCACTCCAACTCAATACCATGGTGGCTGCCATTGTATAACCACTATGAAGTCCTGCCTGTGGCTTAACTCAGTAGGCAATCATCTATTTCACAAGAGATTGCAGGTTCATGTATCGCAAAAAAGACATGTGATCCCTGCAGCCAATCAGCACAGACTTTACTCTCCCCACCTTTAAACGAATCAGACATCAAGAGGAAGTGGGCCATCAGCCGCAGCTCTCATTTCCTCTTGATGTCTGATTAATCCAAAGGTGGAGAGAGTGAAGTCACTACTGATTGGCTGCAGGGATCGAGTAAAATATCAATGTCACATGATCCCCAGGAAAGCAACTGCCAACATCGCTGGAATGGCCCTGGCACCAGAAGTGAGCATAATTGTTGGTATTTCTGAGACATGCAGCTCAGTAACTAAACCCCAATATCTGTGGTCACCAGTGGGAGCAGTTGAAATATTTCTTATTTTTTGTGAATAATGACTGTGCTGTTAAATTATGTTATTACATTACCAAGTTGAGATCAACCGGGGATGACTTAATTATACTTCACGCTTTTTAAAAATTACAAGAAAGGAAAAAAGTCACCCAATTTAGCTCAAATCTGGTGTGTGTCAAATTGTGCAAAATTGACTCAAAGCCAATAATAAATCTAAACCATTATGTTTCTGAAACTCACTTTCAAGTGACCTTTTAGGTCAGGGGTGGGGAATATTTTTTCTGCCAAGGGCCATTTGGTTATTTATACCATCCTTCGGGGGCCGTACAAGCTCCGCCCACAAAGTACATCCTGACTCTGGCACTGGTGTCAGGACGTATACTTTCATTGCATGCCCTTCAGTGTTCAGTAGTAAACACTACATGTGTACTTACAAAGCAAGAAGAAATTAATGAGCTGTTGGCAATCAAAATACAGCTCCCTGACAAAGCACAGCGGTCCCTGAGAATCTGCCCGGGGGCCGGATAAAAGGTCATCGAGGGCCGTAAATGGCCCTGGGGCCTGAGGTTCCCACCCCTGTTTTAGGTCAACACAGACTTCAATTATGATGCAGTTAGGGAGATGTATGAGGGATGATGCAGTTAGGGGACAAAGGAAGTTTTCTAAAACAGCCATATTCAAGAAAACGTGGGTATGAATATCACTTATAACAAACTCTGAACTACAAACGCCAATTAAATAGTTTTTCTAAACCGAAGTTCTCAAAAGCTATATGACACACTTTCAGTATTGCCAGTTAAATTAACAGTTTTTGTACAGCACATTAATTTCTCAGAGGTTGAAAAATTAGGATTGTCAAAAAAATATTGAACAGAAGGAATGTAAATTTTATAAAATAATCTACTCGCGTTTAAAAAAGTTTTTCAATATAAATAAACGGCTTAGATTTTGCATATACAAAGTATACAGTGACAGCAATATTTGTGCTCACACTTTGGACGAGTATACATAATTAGAATATACATAATTAGGATGATAATGGAAATAAGCATAGTTTTTGTATTAAGCCCAGAAGATAAGGACCTTGGGAGCAGGGTGGCATCTGTCTGTGTTCCGTACATTCAAAAAAAAGAGTCCTTATTACTATTTGTCTGGCACTTCATATACACTAAACACCTAATATTCACTATAAGACTATATTATACACCACCGAGCAAAAACAATCAAGTATTCCGGGGGCGGAAGAAGCGGGAAGCGAAACGTACGTCGGGGTGAGGGGGAGACTACTGGGCTGCAGCGCTTTGGATGTCACCGATTAACCATCTGCCTCCTGGTAAAGTACTATGCAATAGTAAAGTCACATTTGATTGTTTCTGCAAAGAGGTGGATAATATAGTCATATAGTGAAGAAATCCAAGTATATTGCTGCAGCGCTTTGGGTGTCACTCAGTAAATCTACCAACTGGTAAATGACTATGCAATAGCAAAGTTATACTTGATTGTTTTTGCTCGGTGGTGTATAATATAGTCTTATAGTGAACACATCTAAGTATAATACTGCAGCTTTCTGGGTGTCACTCAGCAATTATCCACTTTTTGATTATATGTTATGTAACAGCGATAGTATAAGTGATTTTCCTTGCCTAGTGGAGAGCAGCAACATTTAATGGTGAACAGGCCAAAAGTATGTTATGCGGCCCATATAAGTTTCCTCTTTATATTTTGGGTGTTTTTTAATGCAATTGTTTGCGATTTTGATATTTATAAGTAATTTGTATTAGTGATAAATAAATTTGATATATTTGAATACAATTTAGTTTCTGGAACTCTTCTTTTTGGCTATAATGATATTGTAGTCATATTAGGTGTTTTGTGTTCCGTACATGCAGTAATTAATGCTTTGTTTTTCCTATTTCATGAGTTTCATTTTTTTTAATTCTGTGGAAGCATGGTTGAAAAGCAATGTCTGACTTTCGTTTGTTCATTTTCATAGATTTTTGATTTCTTATTACTTTTGTCAGATTCAAGTTATTTCTGTCACCATTGTGGGTGTTTCTGTCGTTAAACGAGTGGTACCAGCAATTTTGACCACATGGGAATACATGTGTGTGCTGGCATACAGAGCTATATCTCTATGTACTATAAAATAAGAACATCATATAGAGATATAGCTAGAAAATGTCTCTCATGCTCAGCAATACAACTTGTGGCTCACAGCTAAGGCTGCTGTCTTTCATGTGAGAGGCGTGAGTTGAGATCCTGGAGTGGGGCCAGACTTTAATATATCCCAGGGATAAGTGGATGTGAAATACAAAATGAATCCAAATATTATTTTTTATTTCTTAGAAATACACTCTGTTTTATATTAAACGTGTCTTGGTACGAAAAGTTTGCCAATAGTCTATATGATTGCAGACTACTGAAACATGTTTGAAATTTGCATATGTGCAGTTATGTGCTGACTAGTCTTGTTTGGCCTATCTCCATAGCAGTGAGTTGATAGAAACTGGATGAGTCTAGGTTTGAATTTATCCCTCCCCTTCTTCCAAGCGCCATGACTTTTATTCTTTTCTGTAAATATAGCTATATTAGGGCTTGTTTTTTGCCGGAATAATTGTAGTTTTGAATGATACCATCCATTTTTTTTATACAACATATTGAAAAACAGGAAAAATTCCAAATGGGATGGAATGATGAAAAAAAAAATGCATTTCTAAGATTTGTTTTTGGTTTTGTTTTTGCAATATTCTTTTATCAATACCTAACATTTTCTTTATGTTAGCAGGATAGAATGAGATAGTAAATGGTTTAAGCTAGGCTTGTGGCTAAGAGTATGCCTGGTCTATCCCTGTTTCTCATCTTGGAAAGTTAGGAGGTAAGATAAAGTCCTAATGTACCAGTGCTGAAGCATCAGTGATGTTGTGTAGTCTCACATGTGTAAGGTCTCATTCAAACGTCATTTTTAACATCTACGATAAAAATGGACTGAGATTCATCAATGACTTTTATCAGTCATCTGTGTTATTCACCACAGTTTCATTAGAGTTTGATCAAGGTTTTATTAGTTTTTTCCTAAGGTGCAAAATAAGAAAATCAGTCCGTGAAAAACTGGCCGGAGGGCATCCGAGTGCTGTCTGATTTATATATGAACCTATAGACTTGCATTGTCGATTTTGATCCGACATTCGGTCAATATTGACATGTCTCTGTGACTAGGCAGGAACGAGTCAGTCGGAGGAAAAAATCAGATGTGTGAACAGCCCTATAGACTATCATAGTTACGCCTGCTTTCCATGAAAAACACAGACCGCACTCGTGCTGGAAAGACTGATGTCTAGATGAAGACTAAAAGAGATAAAAAGAACATTGTTTATTAAGGCTCAAATTCTTTTCCAAAAAATTTGAACTGAAAATCTTCAGATTGCAAGTCTTACTCATCAAGGCAGCAAAAAAAAGACATTTCCGACATGTCATTAATGCAAATATATCACACAATTTATTGATATAAATATCGCACAAGGTAAAAATGGTGAAGTTTGCATAATAGAGACATTTATGAGAACAATTATTCGGTTTAGAATAGGTTTTTTTGTTAAATATGAAAGTCAAAGTCACCAAAAAAAGTTACTATGGAAACTGGAAGTCAACGATACAAAAGAAACAATTGAGTCACACTTTGACTAACACATCTAACAAATAAAAAGTAGATCAGACGTGTGAAATATTGTTTTCTGGCTATATCAATCTACGAGCTATACAATGCACAAAACAGGAACGGGTATTAAATAAGAACAAAAATGCCAATATGAAGCGCAGAGCATTGGAGGTCTATTTTTCATTAACACTAGATTTTGACAGCCATAATATTGCAAAGTCATATTGGGGATGCTCACATTTCATAATTAAGCCTACATTTTCAATGAAGTTCAATGTAGTGAAATATGCACAAAATTTTCCTTATATGCCAGGTACAAGCTCATAAATAAAGAATTTTTCGCTTACATGTTTTACATATCTGTCAGGTGAATAATTACAGATCATTTGACCGGGAACTATCGTGCCCGACTCTTCCATAAACTGGAGACAGAGACGTACAGTAGCTAGGGGTTCAGCTCCAGTGGTGGTGGGGAGGGGGCAAAACATCTGAGGTGGCCGCCACCAGGTAATCCTGATTACAACTATGGTGGCGCACCCTAACTGTGAGTATAGGGGAACCTCAGCAGATAACTGCACTAAGAGGAAATACATTTCTATACATAGACCACAACCAATATTACTGCTATATAGTGACATATAGTGGTAGATACCAGTGCTGCAGGCCACATAAGTTATTACAGTACAGTTATAGATAGTGACTTGCAGCCAATGTTCTTTCTGATGGAATCATTCATTTTTCCAATCTTTTCCATCTGGCCCAGACTGACATGACAACTTCTTCAACCCATGACTCCTCTGCAGAGATTACAACGAAGACGCATTTGACTTCTTACATTTCCTGCACCATACCCATCTATTCCCAATCTCCACAAACACCGCATCCTACTGATTCCCTGCGTTACCCGCATACTACTGTATGTGTGCCTATTATTGCAGCTGCTGTGTGGCATAAAAACAGTGCTCCTCTTCGTGCCCATATAATTATGCAAACCACTGTGCCCTTTGCAAAGTAAAAAGGCCTTGTGTTTGTCTCCTAGATGATAAACGTGCCCCATAAATATATAATGCCCTATGAAAGTGACTTAAAAAAACATTTTCCCTCAAGGAAGTAGAGCACCTTTGATGGTTACAAACCCCTGTTTGCCCCTATAATAAAAATGCTTCTTAAATGCTCATTTAACATTTAATAATTTCCTGAGTCCTACCATTTACAGTAATAATGTTCACTGAGTCCCCCATGTGCAGTTTCCCTATTCACAGTGTGAAGAGCCCACAGCTTTACTATAAACAGTATGATGGGACCACAGTTCCCCTATACACAGTATGATGGGCCCACAGTTTCCCTATACACAGTATGATGGGCCCACAGTTCCTCCATCCACAGTATGATGGGCCCACAGTTCCCCTATATAAAGTATGATGGGCCAACAGTTCCCCTGTACACAGTATGATGGGCCCACAGTTTCCCTATACACAGTATGATGGGCCCACAGTTCCCTTATACAGTATGATGGGCCCACAGTTCCCCTATACACAGTATGATGGGCCCACAGTTCCCCTATACACAGTAGGATGGGACCACAGTTCCCCTATATAAAGTATGATGGGTCAACAGTTCCCCTATTTACAGTATGATGGGCCCACAGTTTCCCTATACACAGTATGAAGGGCCCACAGGTCTCATATGCTCCCCTAAAAACAGTATAATGACCCCTACAGTAGCTCTCACATTGTGTAATGGCCCCCACAATGCACGCCGAAACAGTTAAGAGTAATGGTTGCTCTTGGTGGGCCCCTCTGAGTCAGGGACTCATGGTGACACACTCCTCTGATACTCTGGTAGCTTCACTACTGCATGTCATGTAATCCTCCATATTCATTATCTCTATATAAATCCGCTCCCACCCCTAATTAGCAGATTTCTGCCTATGCACTGTGTACATAGAAAGCTGCTAATCAGTGGTGGGAGTGGGGTTATAAAGAGCTCAGCATTCAGAGAACGACTAGATATCAAGCAGATATAACAGTGATTTTATTAAAACTGCAACTAGCAGCACAGTAAGTGATACATCGCTGGAACCAGCGTCACTGTCCTTACAACGTGCTACTCTTAGATGGAGTAGCAAAAACCTGGGGACATATTCTATTTAATAGCCTATTTAAACAGGTGGCAGCTACAGAACGCTCAGTAATTGATCATTTTGTGTACAAAGGCTGCCATTGTTCTCGGCAGCGCAGGTCCTGTTTACACAATATGACATGGTGCTGAGAGTGATGATCTTTAAAGCATTGGGTTTTTTTCAGCACTGTAGTGACACTTTAAATGTAAGCCCCCTGCCCCCGTTCTCATACCCAACTTCCGGCAGCTTCACCTGTCACCGACACTGTTTCGGTCCTGCGGCATCATCTTGTGCCATTAACTTTTGACTGGCTGCAAGTTAGAAATTACACCCCAAGAGCTCAATGCAAGTCTGTGAGAGCCAAAACAAGGCCAGAATAGGCTCTCATAGAGACATATTGAAAAGTGACCTCCATGAAACACTAGAGCTACCGGCAGGTCACTTTTCACCTGAGACTGACGGGAGAGACGCTGGAAAAGGATGAAGGTGGTGGCAGGTGAGTACGACACAGGGGGCAGGGGAATTGCATTTAAAGCACCACTCCAGCAGTGCAATGAAAAAAAATGCTGACGTGGTGCTACTAAGAGAAAAAAATGAGTTCAATATGCTTGTGCATTGGCTGATTGGCAGCCTGTCTTCATTACATGATTATCGGGAAATGGGCATTTTTAGGAACACTCGTGCATGATAGTTGTGTGGTGTAAATGTACTTTTTAGACTTTTTGGCAATGATAAGTAATACAGTACAGATCCATTCTGTAAATAAACATCGGCCTATCTGGGTAATTTGCTGAAAGTGAATGGACTAGATAACGGGGCATTTTTGTCACTAAACTCACATCACTTGAGACCACTTTACTTTTCACAGGCGAGTGTACATAAAAGCCTTTCCGCTATCTACCTCACTGATAACATCTGATATGGAGTTTTAAGACAGGCATAAACACCGAACTACCAAAATGCATTTAGTTTCATTGTATTATGTATTGAAGCATTTCTCATGACCTGTGTCAGAAAGAATAAAATCCAGCTTCTTGCTTGAGACTGTTTTTAACAAAATATTTGTGAGTTTTTTGGAACAATATCTCTGTGGTTGGTCAGAAACTTGAGCTATTAAGTCTGAGAGAAAATGACTGATAACAACCTCAGCTTCAAAATGTAAAGACATTTATTCCAAAAAAATCAAACTGTAATGATGTAGAGACTTGAAAAAATAAAGTGTCTTGTCAAAGTGGAGAGATGCTGGACATCTTTAACACTTTCATATATGGAGAATCAAGTCAACAGTTTACTGTATTTTTTTACTTTACTAGATTTATTCTATGTTGCATGTAAACACATTTTTATATTGTACCTGTCTACACCACTTTTCTGTAATCTAATATTAATTAAATGCCTTATTACATGCTGCCATGCACTTTCCATTCAAATATTCTTCTATCTATTATCTATCTATCTATCTATCTATCTATCTAT
>VIAB01003036.1:32101-47557 GCA_009801035.1 Oophaga pumilio | reverse complement strand
AGACAGGAATGGAGTTGTTGCACCAAACATATTCCAACACAAAGTCATGTGGTAAAAGCACAATAGTGACTTATAGGATTGCTACTTCCAGTAGGTGGCACTAGAGTTCAAGTCCTCTTCCCCTCTGAAGAGACAATTTGCATATTTTATTTCCCAGAGGAGCATTGCATGTCCTATACAGTAGGTCTCCTTACTCTGGCATGTCACTCTCCAAAAGGAGAAATATGACCCTAAACTTTAATGTAATACTAATATTCAAGACCTATGTAACTTGGTTGTCTTCACAATAGCATTGCATTTTTCCATAGCAGTTCCCATAAACAGCATTTGAAAACAGAGGCTCTTGCTGATGTGCACAAAAAATGTCACAAGCTAATGTATTTTCTAAATGTATTTTTCTAAATAACCAGCACCAGTTAGCATACATGTTAAGGTAATTCTAGTAAATATTGGCGTAATGATGTGCAGGAGTTGCAGTTGCACCCATATACTGGTGCCTAGGGGACCCAAAAGATCCATTGTTCCAAATGCCAAATAGGAAGACTAGTATTACATTAAACTTATGGTAGTTGGTGGTCCTATTGGAAAGTTTACATTGGGATCCACAAGTTCAAGTTATGCCACTGGTAAACATTCTTACCTTTAGCAGTTATGGTATATGCACACAGGATGTTACAAATTCATTAAGACCAAAACCCACCAATACTATGATGACCCATTAGGAGAACATGGAAACATAAGGTTCTGTAACGCCGGTACGTCTGTACTTTTTTTCTCCAGCGTTACTTTGCATGTCTATACTTTAACCCTTTGCTTCTTTCCCACTAACCAGCTGGGATACTGTTGTCTGCTACTTGTATGGATGATGCTCAGTTCCCGACTCTGCTGCTTAGCCATACATGTGTTGTGATGTCTCTGCTCCGCTGCATGGCCTTCCGCATGCACGGTCCATAGCTGCCGCTGTGGAGGCTGTCTGCGGGTTGCGAGGTCCTCTGCAGCTGGTGCATGGCTTTCCACGTGTGTCCAGGCTAGTGGCCGCTGCCAGGTGCCTTAAGCCGCAGTGCCTGTGCCGACTGTGCGGTAATGGTTTCTGTGTGTGCTTAGGCCTCTTTCACAATTCAGTTGTGCGACATCAGTCAAAATCCGTCAAAGTGTGAAAAAAACGGATCCGCCATTTTTTTTTATGGATCCGCTTTTTTCCCATTGACTTGCATTATTGACGGATTTTGACGGATGGTCGTCCATTTGATCCGGTATTTGACAGATCCGCCAAAAATTTGGTGTCAGCTTTTTTTTAAAAACGTCCAATGCAACGTTTTTTGACGGATCCGCCTCGTCCGCCATTTTGTATAATGGGCGCCTATAGGTGGCGGATCCGCCTGCATCCGTTTTTGACGGAATCCGCAAGCGGATCCGTTGCTTCTATAAAAATTGCTGAAAACACTGTCCGGGGTCTCTCTCTCTCTCCCCTCCGTGCCAGACATGCGTACCATGCATTTTCCGGGTTCAAAAGTTCATGACGGATCCGTCTAAAAACGGATCCGTTTGCATCCGTTTTTGCAATTTTCTGGCGGATCCGCTATTTTCACACTTTGGCGGATTTTAACTGACGCCAAACGACTGAAGTGTGAAAGAGGCCTAAGGGTACGCGCGCCTGCACCTTCCCTGATTTTTTTAGGGAAGTGTGTGTGCTTAATTGCTCTCCCAAGCCTATTGCTGAGGAGTAGCTCCTATATAAAGTTCCTCTTTCCTGTTGGGCATTGCCAGAGCTTTGCATTAAGTTCCTGAACCTTGCCATGTGTGTTTAGTTCCTGCTCTGATTGCAATCAGTTCTGGGAGAGCTGATGCCCTTTGTCCTGTCTAGTGTTTCTGCCTGCTCTGGGGGTAGAGTACCCAGATCCGTTTCTGTTTGTGTCCTGCTCTGGGGCAGAGTAACCAGATCGCCTTTCCTGGAGGCTGCATATCCAGGCCCGTTCCGTATGTGTCTTGTTTTCTGAATCCTTGACCCTGGATCTGTTCCTGTACCTGACCCTGTCTGAACTGTGTCCTCTGTGTTATGTTCCTGAAGTCCCTCTGTGTCTGGAACCATGTACCCAGTGACTGTGAGTTTCCTGTAACTGGTGTCTTGTGACCCAACCTGGGTTCGTCTGTTAAAGATGGAGTCTGGTGTTTATACTGAGCATCTACTATGCTGTGCTCAGCTTGCTATGCAGTGCTAGCTCCATCCGGCTCCAGTCCAACCCGGCCGTGCTTGCACCATCACGCATGAGTTCCTTCCAAGGTCCGATGCCCGGAGCCTGACGACCATAGTGTGGAGCCTGACGACCGCTGCCTGGTGCCTGGAGATCGTGTCCGATGTCCAGAGTCTGGCTACTGCTGCTTGGTACCCGGAGCCCGACCACCTCTGCCTGGTCCTGTGCCATCTGTGTCTCAGCCGATGACCTCGGTGTCCCGAAGTCATGCCTGTGTTCCGATGTCCTGCCGTTGGCCCTGATGTCCTGCCGGTGTCCCTGATGTCCTGCCTGTGTCCTGATGTTCTGATGTCCTGTCTGTGTCCTGATTCCCATGCCTGCCTGTGTCCTGTTATCCTGCTTGTGTCCAGATGTCCTGATGTCCTGTCTGTGTCCTGATGTCCTGATGTCCTGTCTGTGTCCAGATGTCCTGATGTCCTGTGTGTGTCCTGATGTCCTGTGTGTGTCCTGATGTCCAGTTTGAGTCCTGATGTCCTGATGTCCAGCCTGTGTCCTGATGTCCAGATGTCCAGCCTGTGTCCTGATGTCCAGCCTGTGTCCTGATTTCCCGATGTCTTGCCTGTTTCCCGATGTCCTGCCGGTTCCCCGTGATCCACCCCATGATGACATCTGTCCTTGGTCGGTGTCTGATGTTCTCCTGCTGAGCCTCTGCTATGCCTGAGGCCTGAGAGAGAGGCCATCCTAGTATGCCCGTACCAGATAACCCTGGACTGCATCAACCCATGATGACTCCCCCCATCGTCTGATGTCTGTCCTGGGTTGATGTCTGATATTCTCCTGCTGAGCCTGTGCTAGGCCTGAGAGAGAGAGACCGTCCTAGTATGCCCGTGCCAGATAACTCTGGACTGAATCAACCTGTGATGACTCCCGCCATCATCTGACGTCTGTCCTGGGTCGGTGTCTGATGCTCTCCTGCTGAGCCTGTGCTACGCCTGAGGCCTGAGAGAGAGGCCATCCTAGTATGCCCGTGGCAGATAACCCTGGACTGCATCAACCCATGATGACCCCTGCCATCGTCTGTAATCTTTCCGTGATCGGTGTCTGATGTTCTCCTGCTGAGCCTGAACTACGCCTGAGGTCTGAGAGAGAGGCTGCCCTAGTAGGCCCATGCCAGATAACCCTGGACTGCATCAACCCGTGATGTCCTCCTGACTTTGTTTGTTATCCTGATATGTGTACCCTTCCCGGATGTGCGGAATTGGGAGTCTGGCATTATGTTCTGTTTATGTACTGTGTTTGTCCTCAAGTACACTTTATGTTTCTTCATACCTGAATTTGTGCGGTGTTGTCTAGTCCTGCAGGTCACCATCTTGCCCACATGCTCAGCTGCCACAGACCCCAGTCGCTGCCCTCTCCTGGTCCGGGCCTACCTGGATCCCCCTCTGTGGTCCAGTGGGTCCACTTTCCCTTACCATCTGGAATGCACACCCCACATCATCATGGTCTGGCTAGCTAGGCAAGCTATGCCATGTTCCGACGCCCCGAAACCGTGGAAGCGTAACAGGTTCAATGTATCTGTTTTCTTAATATCTGACAGAGGTTTTCTGCATAGAAGTCAATGGGGAGGGAAATGCATGGTCCTTCTGACTGAAGTTTTTGGGAGATATAGAAGCATTTTAGCCACTGCATTAAGCTATCTTTTATTGAAGTAGACTGTGTAAACTAGGGAATGGGGTTCTCTTAATAGTTAAGATCCCAAAGGAGGGATCTGCAGGTATCATGCATTTATGTCATATCCTCTGAATATCACTTTATGGATGCTTTCACACAGAGTTTTTGTCCACGTTTGTTGGTCCCTTTGGGATTTGTGTTCCAACCCCCTCGCAAAATCAGATTCGGACTTATGAGCCAATGAGGCAATAGACTATAATGGTGCTGACAGAGTCAATGTGTGCACTGGCATTCATCATTTTCGGACTTATATGCCTACTGGAGGCAGCCATCAGACGGAGTCTATTATATTCATATGTTATTATTATTATTATTTATTATTTTAGTGCCATTTATTCCATGGCGCTTCTTTACATATGTAGTATACAATGTCTGGATGTCCGCCTCCAGTAGGCTTATACATCCGAAAATTATGCACACGTTGACTCTGTCATTATAGTCTATGGCACATACGTCCGAATCCCATTTTGTGGGGGTACTTGGACGCAAACCCCAAAGGGACCAGTTAATGTAGACAGAAAAGCAATGTGAAAGCACCCTAAGAGATACTTACCAATTGCAATTCTTAGAACGCCATTTTCTTAGGAGTATATAGTTCAAAGGTAAAAGTAGAAATGGCCATCCATTCCACCACGATTACTTAAGACTTGTACTCTATTTAGTTGCATCTTCTCCCAATTTCTTTTATTTTTTAATCTTAAAGGGAACCTAATACCAAAAAAAGTATTTACATGCTGTCATACTGATCATTTTCAGATACATACCAGTTTAAATATGTGCAGCCGTCTATTTAGAAGTAAGATCACTAGGAAAACAGTTCATGCTCACTACACAGTGAGCACACTCTCCCAAATAGATATGTGACTTCTGCCCCCACACCTCCTCCCAATCCTGGCTATTTGGTCACATAGCTGATTCTTATAACCTGATAGACTGGTAGTTACTCCTGTGTTTATTTTCCTTAAATGGAGAGATTACCATTATTGAGCAGCCACTTCAGTGTTATGTCTAGTAGTGTGTAGTAGTCTTCTCAAGCTCTGTTAGTGATGGCAATTAGCTTATGTATCCCATGCAGTTTTTCCTTTTCTTCTGGGCATCCAGAGCTATGTAGGGGAATAAAACTGTTTTGTTTTATTGCATAAACCATATGGTGATGGTTAAAGGAACATTCTTAGAGATGAGAGTTAATTGATTAGTAGAGGTCTGACCACTAGGTTCCCCAACACTCCAGAGAGTGGATCTCAAGAAACGGGCTTTGCAGAGCCCTGTCTAAAATAGAGCAGAGGTGTGCGTGTCCAACCTGCACTCCATTAATTCTCTATAAAACTGCCTGTGAAAGTTGAGTACAGAGCTCGACTGTTTTGAGGAATACTCTTTTAAAGCTAATAGGACAGACCAATACTCGTTGCTCTTCTGAATCCCCCTCACCATTAGCGATATGATGGAAATTGATCCCAGTTGTCAAATAAACCTTCAGGCACAAAACATCCGCAGGACATCCAGGAGTGGAGAATAACATACATTTTTATTACAGCCTTGTGCAAAATGTTCTACCTAATAAATAGATTCTACCTTAATAAAACCATTCTACATGCATGTAATGATAAAATGTAATAAGAGTTAGCATCCTCAACATACTCTTGGATGTCCAGATGAATGTTCTTTTCTGAAGGGTATAAAACTACTGAAGCCAAAGGTGGATCTGGCCACAAGAAAGCAAAAATAACAACTGCATTGCCGCTGGACTTCTGAATACATATTATAGCACGCTCTGCCTCTAATGTAGTTCAGTTAGGCTGGGTTCACATTAGCGTTCGAGTCCGCAGCATGGTGCTGCGGACTTCTTTCCTTAAAGCTCCGCGTACTTCCACATGGCTTACTTCTGCATGCGTCCTGCGTACCTATCTTTAACATTGGGTGCGCAGGGACATGCGTTGTATGCGGATGTGGCCACATGCGGCGTTTTGACGTGCCCGCCGAACACAAGAAAATGCAATATGTTGCATTCGGAGGGCACATCAAAACACCGCATGCAGACGCATCCGCATGCAATGCATGTCCCTGCGTACCTAATGTTAAAGCTCGGTGCACAGGATGCATGCTGAAGTAAGCTAAGAAGTACGCAGCACCACGCTGAGGACTCGAACGCTAATGTGAACCCAGCCATAAAGATGAAACTTCCTAATCTACCGGCGTCATTATTTCAGTACTCGCCATTTTGTTTCCCATTTACCCTTCTGGTCTTAGCCATGCTTTGCAAGATTCACCATGTTTTGCAATATAGTTCTCTGGTTTCAAAATATTCCCATGACTGAGAAGCCCTTTTTAGGTTTATGCATGCCATACCAAAGGGGATGCTGATGGGGTATGAGACTACTAACTATGGTTTCTCCATCGATGCCTGGTGCTAAATATCTTATATTCCTAGAAAATTAACAATAGCTAACATAGTACTAATGTGTTCCCGTTCAATGTGAGTACATGCAAAAATAACCCAGTGATGCAATATAAGGGAATAATCATGACATAAATTATTGTGGACAATTTTTGCACATCCACTAGTTTGAGCCTAACACGCTTATAAGAAATGTTGCCCGTGCAGCATATTGGTCGAGTCGATAATGTTACAAGTTCAGCATTCCTTCGTGAAATAATGTTTGTTGACTCAGTTGCAGTAACATACACTTTCCCACAATGGCTCTTTGACACTTGCAAGTCTAGTCTGCACCAACTTCCATTGTATTAGGTAAATAGCCATGCCGCACAGAAATTCCACCCATTGTTAGAATTAAAGCACAGGATTTACTCCAGTACCCAGACCGCAAAACCTATTGTTTGTATGGAAACTCTCTTCAGATGTGATCTGAAAAGAATCATGTGACCCTAGAAAAAGGGATTATCTCCAGGAAGTCTTCGTCTTTGCTTTCTTTTTCCTTTTTTCCAACATCCCTGGTGTAAGAGGAAAATAATAAAGTCACACATATTGCTGCACTGATCTATCTCCAGAAAAGTCCGACTTCCTTTGTGTGAAAACTTTCAGCTTGTAATTTTGTCTTGTTATCCTCCTGATCCAGTGACATTGCACCGAGCCCTGCTGCTAGAGCAATCCTATAAAAGACTTGGCTGTGGGTAATTGAAATATCAGCGTCCACTTTAACACACAAGCTGGAAATGACACCATTCCTATCCATCTGCTCGTCATCAAGCAGCAATTTTTTTGTTCATGTTTTTGTCCATCAAGCTGATTTCAGGCACAGAGAGAACATCAACGAAGCCCTGGATGCAAAGATATCAGTTAATTATTGCATATTTATGGTGCATTAACTAGTAGAGCCTACCCCGCTTTAAGGTTATATACAAGCCTGCAAATGCTCTTAATATCATTCTCCCTTCAAAATATTTATTAGACTTATTTTAATTATCTGATATAACTGCTTTAATTAGTTCCATACTACCATTACGCAAATCCCTTCTGGCACGAATGGCTACTTAACATTTTACAATGTGAGATGTAATTCAATTTTTGGTGTAATTTTTATCTGGGGATGCCATTTGTTGTGTACGGTTATATAAGGTTGGGTGGTGTCAGTATGCCCCCATCTAATGGTAATTGCTAATTTCTTCCTCCAAATGATATTCAACGCAGTGTGATGCAGTTTATGTGGCAACTTTTTCAGGAATCCATTTACATAACTTTTCATTTGAGAATATTACCTTTCATCAGTGAAAACATTCATCTGCGCTAATAGCAAAACATGCTAGAAGCAGAGGCCATTATTTTTCCATGTGCTGCGCTTTTACAGCAGAAAATATTGGGTGTGAGAGTGCATATGGAAATAGTTCTGGCAATAAGCTTGTAAGGTGAGCACTTATTAGCTCTTAAAATTAGTTTCTCCCTTCAGACAGTGTACAGTACAGCCTGTACCTTCCTGTGTTTTACTTCCCCACTGCAAAATCCAGCAGGTGCTTGGATGGGAAAATCTAACAGTTTATGCTCGTTCTTTAAATATCTTTTGCTGGTGAAGCAGACGAGGGGGAGCTCATATATTTTGGAACTGCAACACATAATTTACAGGGAAATTATTGTTTGCTTGCAAAGAAATACTGTGCTATAGGAATAAAAAATAGTGCAACTAATATATCTATAGAAATATTCCCAAAAGGTTATGTACTGCGCTTCCCTGTCCTTGAAGGTTTGAGAATAATTACTTTCTTACCTAATTAACATATAATTCTCAATGAACGATGATGCTGGCACTTGCAAATCATGTTTTTTTTTGTTTCAAGCAACATCAAATGCTCTGAAAAATGGGATCAAAAGTCACACCAAAACATCGCACAAGGCAAGGATTCATGTGGACCCTTCCTGGAGGAGGGGGTCTCCAATAAACCATCCTTGTCCTTCCGAGCCAGAAGGCTATAGCGAGGGGCAGGGATTTCTATGCTCTCCCTAGCCGAGACCGGGGGACAGCTCTTGCAAATCAAGTCATCATGCCCACAGGGCTATAACAACATTAAAATTACAGGACCTAAAGCTGGATATATGCTTTTTGCAGCTGTCGACCAGCTATTTCTCTCGTATTCTTAATACACTGGAATGTTTGGTTAGGCCGATCTCTCCTGTGTTCTCTATGGGAAAGCCTATAACAGTTTACTCTGGCAGCTGATTATCTCCCTGATGATAAAAAGAATCAACTACTGAAATTCATCATGCTGGATCTTCCTCTTACCTGACATCATCTGTTGGTGGAGAATAAGGAGGCCCCAATCCACATTTGATGACTGGCTGATCCAACCACAATCGTCAGATGCAGTTGACTTTCTTCTAATATATATTAGGGCCTTTAAAGAAGTTTATCTAATAAAAGACAACCGCTTTTAGATTAGAATCACCATTGCAAACAGTTGATTTCAATAATTTTTCTAGGGTAAGAGATCACTTGTCAGCCATTTGTCCTCAAGTGGCGACCAATTTAAAAAAGAAACATTATATGGCAGCCAATTATATTAAATGCCCATACCAGACTGCCACAGGGAAAACTACTCTTACATACTAACTCTCTACATTAGGTAGACAGGGTGAAGGAACTACACACTAAAGGCACGTGGAGATGCTTGAAGGGAACTTATTGACAGACTTTGATTTCCAATGGTTGCACAACATTACGTATTATGTAATGTTTCCAGTGAAAAATCCTTCATCAGATGTATAGGCTATGTTCTCTGCATATAAGTCAAGGGGATCCAGGGTGCAGGGTGGGCTTCTCCCAAATAGGGACAACCAGGATCCAACTGTATCAAGGTCCACAACACTAAACATCTGATGAAGGATTTTTGACCCTAAATGTTACGTAATACTGTACTCACCGGGTTTTAACCACTGGATATGAAATACTGTCAATATATCCCAGTTGAAGCACCTTCAGATACCTTTAGGTGTGAAGTTCCTGTCTACTATTGCTCTACAGGAGCTCGGTGGTTGGCTTTTGAGGAACTAGCGCCTGTCTCAAGCTAACTCTAATTTGCTTGGTGTGCCACCTACCTGTTTGATTAGCTCTCTTCTTTAACTCACAAGAGGAGATCTGATGTAAGTAATTCTCTTCTATGATGTCCATATACCCAATAGGCCATATAAATAGGGTTGTCTTCATGAGACAACCCCTTTTAAGTCATAATCACTGAATATAATCCAAACCTCCGCTTTTGATGTCAGATTCTGTTTATTATATGATATAAATTACTTAATTTTTCATTTATTTTCTACATTTTCTTCAGACATTTGCCTATAAATATCCTTATGCATTGGAAGTTGCTTTAATTATACTGCCGAACAGGCCGCAGTGCATTGCAGTGACGTATTGCCCCGTTATGTGTTTTTATTAAATGTTTGCCATGAATGCACACTTCATAGTGGCATATTGTTTGCTTAAGACTCTACAATTGAGAATTACAAGTGACAGCCATAAGTGAATTAAAAGCAAAGGAATGTTTACCAAGTTCAACGTAAATGATTGTCATATTGAAACAAAAATGACAGATATTTTTAAAACTAATATTGTCATGCGCTGGTTTCATTACTCATATAAACATTTCCAACTAATTATTTCCTGCAGTGCCAAAATCAGTGTATAATAAACCTACAGATATCCAACAACTGGCAAAGACCTGTATACTAACTGTATTAAGTGCATTTAACATTTTTCTTCAAGGTAACAGGAAGGGTTCTTTGATGAAAACACAAATGAGTATAATTTATGGGAGAACAGGGTCATTTTTATTAATGCCCTTATTTTCAACAATGTCTTTTGTTACATACATGATGTAATGCTAAGCATTGTTTAAGAGCAAAGTTAATTATGCAGTGCTATTACTTTAACATGTTTAATAACGTATGAAAAACACACTTGTAAATTTAGAAAAAGGAATGTGTGCTATGTACGAGGGTATAAAGATAATAGATACAGTAGATAGATTGATAGATATATAGACAGATAGATCGATAGATATATAGATAAATAGATGTTATATAGATAAATTATATCTAAATCCAAGACCAGAAGCAGAAGAGTGATCAGAATTAACTAAATTTTGCAACTATGAGACTCCTATAAATATTAAATATATGTTTATTTGTTTTCAATATCACATTTATTCTTGACTACCTTCTTAGACGTTCCATACGTATTCATGTAAGTTATGTACATTTTTCTATCATTGTCCAATTATCAAGAGATTTTGACAACCATAAACCAGAATTACAGTTATATGAAAAAGTTTGGGCACCCCTATTAATCTTAAGCTTAATGTTTGATAAAAATTGGTGTTTTTGCAACAGCTATTTCAGTTTGATATATCTAATAACTATTGGACACAGTTATGTTTCTGCCTTGAAATGAGGTTTATTGTACTAACAGAAAATGTGCAATCTGCATCCAAACAAAATTTGGCAGGTGCATAAGTATGGGCACCTCACCAGAAAAGTGACATTAATATTTAGTAGATCCTCCTTTTGCAAAAATAACAGCCTCTAGTCGCTTCCTGTAGCTTTTAATGAGTTCCTGGATCCTGGATGAAGGTATTTTTGACCATTCCTCTTTACAAAACAATTCCAGTTCAATTAAGTTTGATGGTCGCCGAGCATGGACAGCCCTCTTCAAATGATCCCACAGATGTTCAATGATATTCAGGTCTGGGGACTGGGGTGGCCATTCCAGAACATTGTAATTGTTCCTCTGCATGAATGCCTGAGTAGATTTGGAGCGGTGTTTTGGATCATTGTCTTGCTGAAAGATCCATCTCCTGCGTAACTTCAACTTTGTCACTGATTCTTGAACATTATTGTCAAGAATCTGCTGATACTGAGTGGAATCCATGTGTCCTTCAACTTTAACAAGATTCCCGGTGCCGGCATTGGCCACACAGCCCCAAAGCATGATGGAACCTCCACCAAATTTTACTGTGGGTAGCAAGTGTTTTTCTTGGAATGCTGTGTTTTTTTGACGCCATGCATAACGCCTTTTTGTATGACCAAACAACTCAATCTTGGTCTCATCAGTCCACAGGACCTTCTTCCAAAAAGAAATTGGCTTCTCCAAATGTGCTTTTGCATACCTCAGCCGACTCTGTGGCGTGCTTGCAGAAAAGGCTTCATTCACATCACTCTCCCATACAGCTTCTCCTTGTGCAAAGTGCGTTGTATAGTTGACCGATGCACAGTGACATCATCTGCAGCAAGTTGATGCTGCAGCTCTCTGGAGGTGGTCTGAGGATGGTCCTTGACTGATCTCACCATTCTTCTTCTCTGCCTTTCTGATGTTTTTCTTGGCCTGCCACTTCTGGCCTTAACAAGAACTGTCCCTGTGTTCTTCCATTTCCTTACTATGTTCCTCACAGTGGAAACTGACAGGTTAAATCTCTGAGACAGCTTTTTGTATCATTCCCCTGAACAACTATGTTGAATAATCTTTGTTTTCAGATCATTTGACAGTTGTTTTGAGGAGCCCATGATGCCACTCTTCAGAGGAGATTAAAACAGGAGAACAACTTGCAAGTGGCCACTTTAAGTAGCTTTTCTCATGATTGCATACACCTGACTATGAAGTTCAAAGCTCAATGAGGTTACAAAAACAAAAAAAGTGCTTTAGTAAGTCAGTAAAAAGTAGGTAGGAGTATTTAAAACAAGAAAATGATAAGGGTGGCCATACTTATGCACCTTTCAAATTTTGTTTGAATGCAGATTGCACATGTTCTGCTAGTACAATAAACCTCATTTCAAGGCAGAAACATTACTGTGTCCAATAGTTATTAGATATATCCAACTGAAATAGCTGTTGCAAAAACACCAATTTTTATCAAACGTTAAGCTTAAGATTAATAGGGGTGCCCAAACTTTTTCATATAACTGTAGGTCTAATATGCAGAATGGAGGAGGCAATATGGAGAAGGACATTTTGCAGCGCCATCTTGTTCATAGTTGAAAAGTGTGAGAGAGAAAATTATCTAAGATCTCAGAAGATGCCATTTTGGAAGCATGTGAATGGGTTTTCTGGGATAAAAACATGATCATAAAATACATTTTTCCACATTATTCTCAGCATAGCGCCACCCTTATCGGCCTGATTGACATCTGTTCAGCTCCAATAAGTCTTTTACTGACAATTGACAATTGACAATAAAGGGAAGTAACATTAGTGCCCATATAATCATAATGTGGCCATAAACACCTTCCTGTTAATACATTCACCCAAAATCAAACGTCTTTAGGGACGGACTGATGGTCACACCAAAGATCTGAAAAGTTGAAAAAGCTACTTATCCCTATAAATATCAATCTAATTTGGATGACTGACAAGCAGAATTATGGCCTACAATCCAAAATGTATTCCCTCATCTCAATTAATTCAACCCCAAACATTAACCAGCTAATTGTCCTTAAAGACTATGAGTGGTGCGCAACTTTTATTCATTTATTTTTTATGATTTCCTTTCAATTTCACAAAACATAAAATCTAAATTGCAATGTCAAAATAAGAAGAGCGGCTTCAGGATATAATCATGTTCCTGTAAACTAGAGAATGAGAACATTTAGTGCAGTATTACACTTTTGACATTATAATAATTTGACACATGTTCGGGGAGAGCTGTGAATCATAGATTTTAAGCTTTCAAACATCTCTACTGCTGAGCTATTACTTAAGAAAAGATGAAAACATTGCCCACACCTTTTCTTTTCATAACATTTCTGAAAGCAACTTTTTTCTCCAGAAGCAAAGTATACATATGTGCTTTCACCTCTCGTTCACGCCTGCATTCTCAAACGTATTAAAATTTCATTCGCTTTGTGATCAATCATAGTGACATTTTGATCCTGTGAGTGCCAGACGCTGCAGATCCTCCAGTTAAGCTTCAGCCATCCCAGGAATCTCATGCTTACTTGCTGACCAAGTATTTTGGTTCCTTTGTCATTTGTTTCACTGGCTAACACCAAGTCAGTGAGGTCTTTAGTAATTATCATCTGTTTGCTCATGAGTCCATTAAATTTTGCTAGGCATCAATGACGGCTGAATAGGATATATGTTATGCAATCACAGTCTATTAAAAGTAAAAAGAAAATACTAGATGTAATAAGATATACAGAATCTCTTTGGTATAATGTGAATTCCTTCTCAACTGGGAGAAAACAAATCCAATAAAAATAATTACAGCGTTTGCAATTTATTTGTGATTAAAAAGAATGGAGTGATTTTTAAATATATTGTTTACTGATTGTCGTCTAGGTCACCGTCTACTGCTGCAGTCTATCAGTTGGACCGGTTTCCTATACAAGGAGTGCAGCACTTACAAGCTCTAGGCTATAAAGCTTGTAAGGGCTTTTCTGACTCTGGCCAGAACAATGGAGCTGGACAGCTTCAGTGCTCCTTCGTCCCTCCGATCCTGCAGAGGGAAAGCTGCCTCTATTTAGGGCACCAGAGAGTGCACAGCTCATGTCAGCGGCTAAGCCATGTCACTGACCTGAACTGTCAGTCATTCAGGAGCGAATATCGTAAAGGTAAGCCGGAAGCATGGAGGCAGGGGAGCGATGCACTCCTGCATATAGAAGATGAGAATAACTTTTTAAACTTTTTATCCCACAAACATCATGTATCCCCTTGTCTCAGAATTAGTAAATAATGTATGATGTCTGGGAGTCCAATCACTGAGCCCACCCACTGATCAACAGAATAAAGATTCTGAAATTCCCATGCAAATATACAGATGCAGCAATTGCCTCTGCAAGAGTAGGTTTTGTGGTATAGCGAACGATACCTCTTGTCATGAATTTCATGGATGGGGGGTCTCCATGTCCCATCACGCCTCAGATCTACCCACTTTGCTGGAGCTGGGATGAGAATGGTGTGAAAATAGAAGAAGTCATATTTTCTTCCACAACCTTGCATTCCGCAAAAAATTGCAACTTTTCAAAGCTGGCAAAAAAAGCTTTGATGAATCACTCCCAAAATTTAATACATATCCGCTGGAATTTTTTTAGTTTGCTATTATATCACTGCTAAGGTTGATTTCCTGAAAAAGCATAAGTCGCAATAAAAAGTTGCAAGATGTATATTTTTTTTATATTTTTTTTTGAAAGGCAGGACAAAAAGTAATGAACTGGTAAATCTGGTTAGATGATCATTTCTTATTCTTTTCATGTGCACTTTTGGATCAGTAGCAGAGCTTTGCAATATTCCCTATCGTGAATGCGGTTATTAATATTGACACTGTGCATATTGTTCCTGTGTAGGCAGTGCCTGGCTGACTATGGGCATTCGGTAATAGAGTTGCAATCAGCTGAAGTCAGCATAGTGGCGATGATGAGAAAAATAGGACTGCTGTCAGTAATTGAAGTTATTGAGAAAAATGACCATGCTATGTCTGACAGGTCTCACTTATCACTCACTCCTAAATTTATCTCAACACAATTCATTTTGAAAGAATTCCGTACAAAGTCTTCCAGGAAACAGCGGATGAAAAATCAACAATCAGACGAATAGTCTCCACACAGTGAACCATAAATGGCCATGGAAAATTTCTCTTTTTGTTTTACTTGCCTGAGCAAAATAAAGCAGTGTAAAAAGGAGAAGACGTTTGTAAGACTGCCCGAGGTCATGTTGTCAAGCGGGCTGCAATATCATTGACATCTTGTTACAAATAGGAAACAATACACTGGTCATTTTGGAAAGGGTCAAGAAGGTGGTTTCATTTCTTCTATTCTAAAAATATCTTTGTCAAAATTTCCTTTTCAAGCCTTTAACTGTTTGCACATTGCGATAAGACATCTGCAGAAAATGAGAAATCAAAATGAAGCAGTAAATGGTAATTCTAATTACTAGAATGGCTACATATTATTGTTGAAATAAAGATATGTCTACAAAGTTCAGACAGGGAAAAAGAAGAAATAACTATACTAGAAAAAAACTTAACTATTATTATAAGCTCACTTCAATGCGCTTCAGCAATGTCCCAATGAAAGGGCCAGTGTTAGAGTTCGATTTCC